>JAQHUG010000868.1:27416-37825 GCA_028555095.1 Dicrostonyx torquatus | reverse complement strand
GGCAGGGTATCCTGCCCCATCTTAAGGAAGCAGGGGGAGGGCAGTGGGGTAGTGGGGGAGCGGGAGGGCCGGGAACAAGGGGAGTAAATGTAAATTTTTCTTTTAACAATAAAAAAAAAGAAAAAAAAAGACTAAATTCTGTTTTTTGAGCTCTGAGAATCCATCTTTCATTGCATCCACATGTTCTGGTTCCAGCCTAGAAAAAGGATGTATAAAAGAAATAGAGGGAGAAAATGATGTGATTTTTCTTGAACTAACAACATATTAGACAAAAATGAGGCATCCAGGTGCAAAGCAATCAACTTTATCTGACTGAGATTCTTCAGGTTCTGCCTGGTGGTGGTGACACACACCTTTACCCTGGCACTTCAGAGGCAGTGTCAGACAGATCTCTGTGAGTTCCAGGCCAGCCTGATCTACACAGCTAGTTCCAGGAAAGTCAAGGCTACACAGAATTTCTGAAACTAAACGTTGCCGGTTCTGAACTGCCTCAAACCTGAATTTTCACACAGTTCTCTGGCTCATTAATTTGAACTCTAGGCAGTTTAACCTAGGCATTCTTCAACACTAATGCCACTATACACTCTTGGAGGTGAATTGGAATCATCTATATGGAATGGACATTTCGTTAAAAAAGAGAAAGTGAGTGTTTAAGGAAAAGGAATGGATTAGAAGGAGTTGCAGTTGATGTGAATATGATCAAAACAAGGTCTACTAATTTTCAAAAATGTATTAAAATTTTTAAGATTTATTTACTTATTATGCATACAGGGTTATGCCTGCACTCCAGAAGATACCAGATATCATTATAGATGGTTGTAGTCACCATGTAGTAACTGAGAATTAAACTAAGGTCCCCTGGTAGAGCAGCCAGTGCTTTTAACCTCTGAGCCATCTCTGAGCCCCCTCACTGCATAACCTAGGCAGGCCTTAAACTAAAACTCCTTCTGCTTCAGTAGCCCATTCCCTAGAACTCCAAGACTAAAGGTGTGCGCTGACACACCCAGGCAATCAGTGACTCAGGAAACCTTGATATGGAGATTTGCATGTGGGAACTGGCCACAGTTACTTCCATCTTCCATCCAGTTAGAATACTGCTACTTACAGAAGGTCACCCATTGGATGTCTTACTGAAAGCAACCATGGAGGAAGTGGGTGTGGTCTTTACAGACTACATAAGGCAACTCCAGGGCCCAGCCAGGTTTATTTTTGTTGTGGGACCATGGTCTATATCCTGTCAATTATATTTTAAATAAAAACTGATTGGCCAGTAGCCAGGCAGGAAGTATAAGTGGGACAATCATACAGGAAGTAGAGGTGGTTCAAGGAGAACAGGGGAATTCTGGGAAGGAGGAAGCCCATTCCTCTGCAGTCCTGTCCAGACACAGAAGAAGCAAGATGTGACCACACCGCTGAAAAACATACTGAGCCATGTGGCTAACACAGATAAGAATAATGGGCTAATGTAAGTTATAAGAGTTAATAAGTAACCTGAGCTAATAGACCAATCAGTTTATGATTAATGTAGCCCTCTGTGTTTTCTTTGGGACTTAACAACTGCGGGAACCAGGCAGGACAGAAACCTCAGACAACAATTCTTCACCAGAGCAGTCTTTCCCTACATCCTGGGTCCTCAACTGCTGGATCTATTACCTGCACACATTGATGATTGGACACCAGAGCTGAGGTAATATTGTGGTGTCCCTACTAAACACTGCTGAGACCAAAGATAATTCCTTGAGTGAGGGCACAGTTTACAGGAGGAAAATAGTTGTTATTTCCTATTCATACTTTATTACCAAAATGAAGTTTCTGTTCAGAAAGGATTGCTTATAACTTGCCAAAAAACATTGTGATCCCTTCTGGTCATTTTTCATTGTAAATATGACTTACAATGACTGATAATTTTAGGTTTATCAATACACACACTCTTTTATTGCTCTGGTGTAAAATGCTCAAGGTACTTACATGTTACTTTTCAATTTTGATCATTGCCTAAATTCTGAAAATATTTTAGAGCATTTTTGTATGTACTTCAAAATGCAAGAAGTGCTGATAATTCTAAATCAAGTATACACATGTAATATATAAAAATTAAATGATTTGAATGCATTGACAATTGCTAGTATTTATAGATATTTTCTATAGATATTATGTTTAAAAGCAAGGACTCAAGATGTAGCCAAGTAATTTGTTTGGTATTTTTTTGTTATGAACTATAGGAAAATATCACAGGGTGAAATAATGCTTGATTATATCTTACCATCTTGGAAGATGTGACTATTAGTACTGTTGATTGATTTATAGGGTTTGACATACACATGTGATTAAATTATAGAAATATAGATTGGTGGGGATGATACACACCTTTAATCCCAGAATTTGGGAGGCAGAGGCAGGCAGATACTGATCTTCATGAGTTCAATATCAAATGTTCAACATAGTGACTACCAGGACAGGCTCCCAATCTACACAGATACCCTGTCTCAAAAACCCAAATCAATCAATAAATAAAAAGTCCAGAAAATTAGCCACACCATTCTAATCATGAAACTAGTGCCTGGTTAAAATATTGCTTAATTTTTAAACTCTGTTTTCAATATTAACCATTTTTGTGTGGGGAGGGGGTAAGTGAAAGGGAGGGTAGAAGGGAGAAAAAAAGAACCGGGGAGAGCCTGGGGTTGTGGGAGGGTGGAGATGGAGGAAGGGTGGATATTGGAGAAGGGAATAAGTTATCTACATTAACAGGAGTCATTCTAAGATTTGCAAGAGACTTGTCTCTAGAGGGGATCCCAGGTATTCATAGGGATCTTCCAGCTAGGTACTTGGGCAGCAGAGGAGTGGGTACCTGAACTGAACTTGCCCCATAGTTACTTTGTTGAATATCTTAATCGTCACCATAGAAATTTCGCATGATGGATGGAGATAGAGCCAGAGACCCACATTCACATCAGAACAAGGGACTGAGCTACCAAGGTCCAGTGGAAGAGCAGAAGGAGGGAGAAGATGAGCAAGGAAGTCAGGACCGTGAGGGACTGGCCCACCAACAGAGACAGTGTGCTTGATCTATTGGGAGCTCATCGAATCCAGCTGGACCAAGACTGAATGAGCATATGACCTAACTGGACCCTATGAATGTGACTGCCAGTGGGGACTGACTGAGAAGCCAATGATAATGGCACCGGGACCTAGCTCTTCTGCATGTATTGGCTTTTTGGGAACTTATTCTATATGGATGCACATCTTCTTAGACTGAGATGGAGTGGGGAGGGCCTTGGGCTTCCCATAGGGCAGGGTATCCTGCCCCATCTTAAGGAAGCAGGGGGAGGGTGGTGGGGTAGTGGGGGAGCGGGAGGGCCGGGAACAACGGGAGTAAATGTAAATTTTTCTTTTAACAATAAAAAATAAAACTAAAAAAGGAAAAAGGTGATAAAATAAAGAAATCTAGATTGAAAAAAAATACCAAAAATCATTCGACAAAAGTAAAAAAAAAAAAAAAGCAGTTGGAAATAATGTATCTAATATACAACAAAAAATACTGAAAGAGGACCATTAGATAAGTTAGAAAGACAATATTGGAATCACAATCTCTTTCCTAAACTAATCTTGACAGTGAATAGTAGCATTGGTTTCAATTTAGACAGGACCACCACCTAAAGTCATTGAATCCATTTGCTTCAGGCTATGAAAGTTTAAGTTATTTGGTGGATATTTTTCTCAATCAAACCAAGATTCTTGATTTGTTTAGACATTCAAAGAGAAAGGGAATGGGCCCCTGTTGATAAGATAGCCAAGCCTCAAATACTCTTGAGAGTCTCATTTATGTCACTAGGATTCATTCCATACTCAAACCAGGAACTGTAACTTTGATAAGCAAACAAGTTTGCACAGAAACTCCCCTGGGTTTCAACTCAATGGGGTTTTGTATGAACATAAAAACCTGTTGGCACACCTGAAGGTTTATTTAGGGTAGATTCTCTATAATTGGGGATCCATATGAAGTGCTCATGAGATCATTTCACCATTCCAAAGTCTGAGTTCTCAAACTGAAGGAGAAAAGGGAAAAGTAACTGATCAAGAAGAGTTCATTGCTTTCTGCCTCCTGATTTTGGAAACCATGAGACCAGCTATCTCAAGTTCCTGCCAGTATTACTTCTACCATGATGGACTATGTCCTTGAATTATGAGTCAACATAAATTCTTATTCTTGTTAGGTATTTGCAGCAGAAAGAAGAAAAGTAACTAATATTGCCGTCATGTGGCAAGAGGGAGACAATGGGATGTTAAGGAATAAGATGGTAAGATCAGAAAGCCAAGAATTTAGTAGGGCAAGTCTTACTTGGGAGATTGTTCACTTAGATAGACTACAAAAGCAGTTTCACTAACATAGGTCTGTAGTAAAAGAACAACATGTGGACTTGAAGTACATTCATCACTCCAGGATTTATTTTGTCATAATCACTGAGAAAGCATCTCTCAGACCTTGAAGAAAGCTATAAATTTGGATAGTCTCTGAAAAAGATGCAGATCTTAGGGCACAGAAAGTCATTGCATCAATCTGTATTCATGTGGGGAAGAGTGAAACAGAAAAACTTAGCAATTGCAATCCTATGCTTATTTTGATTTCTGGACACCAAAAATAAAGAAATGTTTTGTTTTAGACAGAATAGAATTATAACATGAATCAAATTTTGTGAAATTTTTCCTTCTTTTGGTTTAGTAATAGCAATTCTACTTTCTTCTTTCAGAAAAATGGAGGCAGATCTCTCACAAGCCTTCCAGGAAAAATTCACCTGCTTCATCTGCATGAGCTACCTTATAGAAACAGTCACCATAAGCTGTGGTCACAGCTTCTTTCAAGCCTTTTCCTGGGAAGACAGCCAGCTCTCTGTCCATTGCCTTATTTGTAGAGAACCATCCAAGCAGAAAGACTTGAGAACCAACATTGTTCTGAAGAAGCTGATGTCCATTGCCAGACAAGCCAACCTCATGAAGTACCTGATCTCTCAGGAGCATAAGTGTGTGACCCACAGGGAGACAAAGGGGGTCTTCTGTATGGAGAACAGGATCTACCTCTGTCGACTCTGCTCTGACACCCATGAGCACAGAGGTCACAGACACTGTTCCATTGAAGCAGCTGCTGAAGGTCAAATGGTAAGTGAAGCTTCTGAGAGAATGTGAAATGTGAAAAGTGAGGATTAGCAGACTACAGAAAGATGCTGGTCCTGATTATGAGGAATCCACTGTTTTCTGAATGGTGGCATTTCGTTACCAGCTAGTGAAGTGTGACTATAAATACAAACATTTCTTGGGAGACCTTTAAGTGTAAAATTTAGTTGTGTTTTATTATACATTATTTCCAAGTCATTGGAAAGTGAAATAATGTATGCATATAAAAGTGTCTGTGACTGGAGAATAAATTAGAAAATATAATGGAATCAGCTAGAGAGAAGCCTGTGGGAAACCCAATATTATGCAAATTATTCAGATATTACTCATAATTATTTATCACATTACCCTAACAAAGAGATATGCCATATTCTATTTCTATGTTCTTAAATCTAAAATTCAGTTGCCAAATTAAAAAATGAATATTTTGATCCTTCTGTTCATTTTTCTATTACTTAAAAAAAATACCAACCAAATTCCTACTCCCTCCCCTCTTCCATGCCCTCTATACACCCTCCCACCTCCATTCCTAAGACAGGGTTAAATTAATATGTAAGAGTTAGCTAATAAGAAGCTAGAGCTAATGGGCCAAGCAGCGATTTACAGTTTTTGTGTGATTATTTTGGGGCTAAATGTCTGGAAACCAACAAGCAGTTTCTGTGAACAAATTGGCATGCCAACATGGCTATCTAACTCCACATAAAACCTGAGAAAGCTTAAAAACGGAATTTTAGACACAAAAGACCAGAGTTAAGCATGGTTTGGTATCAGCATTTTCTTTGGTGACTCTGTTTGCTAGATCAAGCAGAGACATGGCTCCTTTTTGAGAGGTTTTCCTGATTCAGCAGTAGTAGAAAAAGCTGCAGTTTGACATGGCAGCTTCCTGAGCCATGCTGCTAGCATTAACTCTGGCTCTTTCTGGAGGCCAAGCATTTAAATGGGGTTTTGTGAAGAGACTGCTACAACTGCATAATGGCTTGATATTGACCCGCTGTGTACTTGGAACTGAGGCAATGTGCATGGCTTGCAGAGGTGATGAATGTACTTCTACCATTTGGACTGTGCAGAGCAAGCAGGAAGTACAATACATACCCTAGTAATGCGGCAGCTTACATTTTTAAGAAGCACTTAGTATTTTTCAAATTGATTTTTGCTGAACTCTACACTTTTCTCTGCTTCGCTTCCTGCCTCTTGCACTTAGCATTTTATAAGCACGTCTGGTCAGAAAATAATTACAGATACACAATAAAGACAAATTCAGATGAAAAAGACCTCTAAATGAAACACAGTGTGTTTTTAAAAATATACATAGGCTAGAGGGAGTGAAGAAAAAGAGTATAGTGAGTAATAAAAAGAAGCAAATGGTTAAAAAGGTAAAGTCTTTAAAGAGATAAAGTACAGACAGTCATAGATTAAAGAAGTAAAAAGTATTAGAGTAAAGCAAATAAGCCATGTAAAGATGGCATATACAGAGAGCATCTGGATTATGAATACTATTGTATTTTCTTTGAATTTTTGACTAGGTACTTGCCATGGAGGTCAACAGTCTGAGTTTAATGCTCAACATCTATATGGTGGAAAGAGAACACCAGACCTCAAAGCTGTCTTCTGACCTCCACATGTACTATGATATGTATACACATGCACATCAGCTAAGAACCGAGACACATTTCATTGTGTGGACTGTTAAGCTAAACCAGCATGTATATTATAAAGGTATCTTGACTTCAGAATTTGGGTCCAAGGATATGTTGCTTTAGAAAAGAGGTTCTTTTGTTTCCACAGAAGATGAGAACCTGTGGATTGTTTCTAGACTAATATGTTTTGATGGACCATGACCCCGGAAAGGTTACCATGAACACCCCCAAAATGTTACTTTACCCAATAAACAGCAGGAAGAAGTTTGGACAGAACTATGCCCACATTGCAAATATTATCTATTAATATTTGTTAACATTTAAAGGGGGATATGCTATACAGAATTGAATTGGTATGGATTTTGTTTATTAATACAAATGTGAGGCCAATTTTGTCATATGTATAGTTCTGCTCTTTATTAAGGTATTGTGTTTGCATAGTTCATTTAAAAATATAATGTATAATTAAGAAACACATGTTAATAGATAAGCATCTATAATAGTCAAGCTTGTAGTCATGTTATTTAAGTTTTCTAGATATATAGAGATATATTTCAATTCAATAGATATTCTTCAAATTTTTTAAAGACTACAGAATATGGCATTTAAAGTGTTTTAAAAATTTAGGACTTCTCATGAAAGTGAGACACATCTGCTCTTGATAGCACCAATCTACTTCAAGAGGAAGATGGGCATCAAAGAGGCTACGTACAGTTGTTTAACCATTCGGGCAACAAACTGCTGTTGTCTGGACTGCTTGATTATCTGGACATGCAGGACCCACAGAAAAATGACTGCTGAAGTTACCTAAGGGTAAAAAGATCTTTTGGGGTTCCTGCTTCATGAAGGAGCCTGCAAGATATTCTGCACAACACAGAAGAAAGTGAATGAAAACTGCCAATATAAGTAGAACTATCTTTGAAATTTTCTGCCTTATGGAAAAGTCTTCTGGATACTATGGGCCCTTAGGCTGAAAATGGATGCCCCATGAAAATGGTACAGAAGTTTGGGTGACTGTTCAGGCAGCAAGATGTCTCAGTCAACTCTTGAGTTTTGGGAGTTGCTTACAATAAACTTATTGTTTACTTAGGTAATATTATATCCTTCTGGAATCTTTGATGGAGTTGAAGAATTTATAGGCATTGTTTTTCTTAGTTATGATAAAAGATAAATCAGGTATATTGTAACTGTAATTCTTGCTTGATACCTGTTTTGTTATATGTAATTTCACTATGTTAAAGATAAAGCCTTTCTTTTTATTTAAACAGAAAAGAGGAGGTGATGTGGGATTCCCCTCTGTATGCTGTGAATATCATTGGTTAATAAAGGAAGTGCTTTGGGTTCTATAGCAGAGCTATAAGGAAACAGAGCTCGTTGGGGGAAAACTGAACTGAATGCTTAGAGAAGGAAGGCAGAGTCAGAGAAAAGACATGGAGCTTCTGCCGAAGATAGACATGCTAAAACTTTGCCAGTAAGCCTCTACCATGTGGTGATACACAGATTAATGGAGATGAGTTAAATTAATATGTATGAGTTAGCTAATAAGAAGCAAGAGCCAATGAGCCAAGCAGTGATTTTCAGTTTGTGTGTGATTATTTTGGGGCTAAGTGGCCAGGAGCCAATAAGCGGCTTTCTCCAACAATTAAATACCTTGTCCATATCACTGAGAATATTCCTTTGTTTGCAGTACTACTTGACTCTGAGGGAAGAAATTATAATGACACAGTATAGGAAATAGCATCCAGTCCCTTGTGAGCAGGAAGAGGAAAATACAGAGCACATGAAAATGAAGGTAATTGTGTTTTACACAAGCTCAGGAAAAATGAAGTCATGATGATCCAAAAGAAGAAACAACTAAGAGAAATGTATTAGCAACTGAGGGCAATGTCCCAGGAGCCATATTCAGTACTGCTCCAGGTGATTAAGAAGGACTTCAGGAAAATGCTTTATTGTCTTAGGTCCACACTGGTGACTGTTATAAAAAGATGGCGTTCAGGGATTGTGATCCCTCCAGAAGTTTTTTTTTTATCGTACAGGATTGTTTTGGCTATCCTGGTTTTTTTGCTTTTCCATATGAAGTTGACTACCATTGTTTCAAGGTGTCTGAAGAATTTTGCTGGGATTTTGATAGGCCTTACATTGAATCTGTAGATTGCTTATGGTAAGATTGCCATTTTTGCTATGTTAATTCTACTTACCCAAGAGCATGAGAGATCTTTCCACTTTCTGGTGTCTTCTGCAGTTTATGTCTTCAAAGATTTAAAGTTCTTGTCATACAAGTCTTCCACTTGTTTGGTTAGAGTTATTCCAAAATATTTTATGCTATTTGTGGTTATTTTGAAGGGTGATGTTTCTCTAAGTTCTTTCTCAGCCCTTTTATCGTCTGAGTACAGGAGAGCTACTAAAGAGCTACAGTACTGAAAACAGCCTGGTATTGGCATAAAAACAGACAGGAGGACCAATGGAACTGAATAATCCACACACCTTTGAACACTTGATTTTTGACAAAGAAACAAAAAATATCAAATGGAAAAAAGAAAGCTTGTTTAACAAGTGGTACTGGCTTAACTAGATATCAACATGCAGAACAATTAAAATAGACCCATATCTCATATCTATCACCATGCACAAAACTGAAGTCCAAATGGATTAAAGACCTCAACATAAAGCCAGCTACATTGAACCTCATAGAAGACAAAGTGGGAAGTACAAAGTGGGAGTGGCACAGGAGACCACTCCCTAAGTATAACCTCAGCAGCATAGACACTGAGAGAAACAATTAATAAATGGGACCTCCTGAAACGGAAAAGCTTCTGTAAAGCAAAGGACATGGTCAACAAGACAAAATGACAGTCTACAGAATGGGAAAATATTTTCACTAACCCCACATCAGACAGAGGTCTGATCTCCAAAATATACAAAGAACTCAAGAAATTGGTGATCAAAAGAATGCATAATTCAATAGAAAAAATGGAGTACAGACTGGAACAGCGAACTCTCAACAGAGGAATCTAAAATGGCTGAAAGACACTTAAGGAAATGCTCAACATTCTTAGTCATGAGAGAAATGCAAACAAAAACGACTCTGAGATTCCATCTTACACCTGTAAGAATGGCCATGATCAAAAATACTGATGACAACTTATGCTGGAGAGGTTGTGGGGAAAAGGGAACACTTCTGCATTGCTGGTGGGAATGCAAGCCCTTTTAGATAGCAGTGTAACAATTTCTCAGAATATTAGGAAACAACCTTCCTCAAGACCCTGTAATACCATTTTTTGGTATATATGCAAAAGATGCTCAATTTTGTCACAAGGACATGTGCTCACCTATGTTCATAGCAGCATTGTTTGTCATATCCAGAACTTGGAAACAGCCTAAATGCCCCTTGACTGAAGAATGGATAAAGAAATTGTGGTACATTTACACAATGGAGTAGTATACAGCAGAAAAAAATAATGACAGCTTGAATTTTGCAGGAAAATGATGGAGCTAGAAAACATTACTCCAAGTGAAGTAACCCAGACACAGAAAGACAATTTTCACATGTACTTACTCATAGAACTCAGAGAACTTGAACAACAATGAGGATATTAAGAGAGA
>JAQHUG010000864.1:57835-76417 GCA_028555095.1 Dicrostonyx torquatus | reverse complement strand
CTTGAGGAAGTGTTTCTGGAACAAGAACTCTGACACTAGTGAGAGAGGAAAGAAGATGTCAGGCTTGGACTAAAGCCAGGATATCACTAAAGTCCTTGAGTACAGGTCCCAATTGCATTCTCATTTTATCCTCTACACCACAGGTGAGGCAGGGAAGAAAGAAAGGTTTTAGAGAAGTCTATGTGGCCACCATCAGGTTGTTAAGGACAATGACCCATTTTTTTAGCTATTACTCCAGGTCATTCTGTTCCAGGCAGCAAGTAAAGTCACACTTGGCAAAGAGGCAATACAAGCAGTGCTTAAGTAAATCAATAGATCGATATCTAACAACTGGTCTTTTCTACTTTATTCTATTTTACTTCAGTGGAATGATAAACTATATATGAAAGACCCTCAGCCAACATTAACCTAAACTGAGAAAAACTAGAAGCAGCCTCACTAAAGTCAGGAATGAGACAAGGATGACCCTATCCCCAGTTCTTTTAAATATTGTGCATTAAGCACTAGTAGGAGTCAATAAGGAAAAGGAAGATAATTAAAGGGATACCTGTTGTGAAGAAGTCAAACTAACACTTCTTACAGATGCATTAGATACCCCAAATCCATACCAGAAAACTAACACTACTTACAGATGCATTAGATACCCCAAATCCATACCAGAAAACTTCTAGAAACAATAAATGCAGCAATGTGGCAGGATACAGAATCCACTTGCACAAATCAATAGCTTTTCTATGCAGCAACAACAAACATACAGTGAAATCAATCATTTGTCTTTAGTTGCCTGTTAGGGCATACAGAGAGCACTTCTATTACACACCATGTTGAAAAACCAGCCTGTTGTATTAAGAGCCTCTTGTCCCATGCCACTTCTTTCCAAAGTATCAACTTAAGGAACTTGTGGTGGTTATTCTTGGCGTCAACTTAACTAAATCTCGAATTAACTACAAACCCAAGCTCCAAGGCATACCTGTGAGGGACTTTTCTTGATCAGATCATTTGAGGTGTAAGGGCCCACCCTAAATCAAGATCATTTGAGGTAGGAAGATCTGCCTTAAATCCAGATCACTTAGGATTGGAAGACTCATTCTAAATCCAGGTCACGCCTTCTCATGGAAGCCTATATGAAGGACATGGGAGAAGCTTCTGTCTTCTGCCTGCTGCTAAGGCATCTCTTCATTGGTATTAGAGCCCAATTCTTTGGGATTCTGACGCATACTGTGACCAGCTGAAACATCATGTTTCATTGGACCAAACAGATACTGGATTCTTGAAATTTCTGTCCGGAGACAGCCCTTGCTAAACTAGCTGGACCATGGCCTAAAACCACTCTAATGAATGCAATAAATTAATAAATAAAATAATATATAAAATAAATTACATGAAATTATAAAATGTATTTTACCTACATACATGCATGCATGCATCCATATGTGTGTATGTGTGTAGACGGACAGGGAGAGAGAGATTCACTCCCAATTAAGAAGGAATCTCACGTTCCCCAAGTGAGCGCTAAAAGCAGAGATCAGCAGTATTTCACCTACTGGTCAAGCCAGATGCAGCTTAAACTAAATGGCTTTTAAGTTACCTAAGATCTGGGTGTGGAAGAAACTCTTACAGAGACCATACATAACCTATAAAGCCTAAAAGAAAAAATATTTTCTAAATTTTTCTTACAAAAACAAAACCCAACTGCCATGACACCTGACTTACACAACATGTACTGAAGTATTTGGGTCTGTCATCCCATGTGCCTTCCATATAGACAGTGGGTCTGCCCATCTGCCCGCCTGCAGCCCAGCCAGCCCATCCACCATTCACATGCTCTCCCATATCCTGCCCGGTGCTTCAACATCTTGGCTTTGGGAGTACCTACCTCTGTTGTCAGAGAGATAGAGGCTCTACTTGAGTCTTGTTCTTTACCCTTTCCTCTTGCAGGAAAAAGCATCAAAACAGAGCATGGGAAATTGCTTGAACTTGGACACCGAATAGAGAAGAAAACACTGGGAGGCCACAAAAGGAAGTTTCATCGACTCGGAGGCTAAGGATTCCCGCCCTGCTGAGGACGTCGGATCCTGTTCCAGGGTGGGATAAGTATGCGTAAGCAAAGCATCGTCCCAAATTCAAGTCTCTAAGGAAAATAGTCTGATGACAAAAAAAATTTAAAAGAACTTTTGCTAGACACAACTATGAGCCCAGCACTTGGGAGGCTAATGAAGGAGGATGCTAAGTTTAACACTAGACTAGCTGCATCGCACGACAGTGTCGCAAAAACAAAACAAAAGAGACTCTGGCACTTCTGTACGTTTTTGTCAATCTGATAGAAGCCAGAGTCATTTGGGAAGAGGTAGCTTCAGTTGAGAAAACGTTTCCATCAGGTTGACCTGTAAGCAAGTCTGTGGGGCATTCACGGTGAATGATTTATGTGTGAAGGCCCAGCCAGCCGTGGGCAGTTCCACCCCTGGGCGGTAGGTGGTGCTGCAGTGTATAAAAAAGAAAAAAGCAAGCTGAGTGAGTCAGAGGACAAGTCAGGAAGCAGCACTCCTCCTTGGCCTGGGCTTCTGTTCCCAGCTGAGGTCTGACCCTGACATCCCTTCTTGAAGAATGAAAGGGATGAGAATGAGTAAGCCAAATTAACTCTCTCTTCCTCCCATCTCCTTGCTTTTGGTCAGTGCTTTATCACAGCAGCAGATACAAAACTAGGGTTTTGTATTAATTAAGCAATATTACTCCTGAATGTGAGTATGAATCTGAGAAAAGAAGAAAGGCCAGTCAGTGTTCAAGGTAGCATATTCTATCATAAAAGGAATGGGCCTTTTCGTTGGGTCAAAACCAGCACACATGTACACACACACACACACACACACACACACACACACACACACACACACACACCATGGCAGTGCTGGTGGCAGTGTCCTAAACAGAAGGATGCTGACCAGAAAACAGGATTGTTATTAGGTAAACAGGAGCATACATTCAGCCTTCCTCAGTAATCGTGTAAGACAGGTTTCTGTTTAATAGGAACCTCTCTCAATAATCCCCTAAAGGACATCTAGTTCCTGGTCTTCCGGAAGACCCACCCTGCTGGCTGTCATAGAAACGTTGCTTGCCTCTCCTCCAGTTTGCTTTTCTTGTTCTCTCTGCCTGCCCAAGAGACAGCTTTGGCAGTTTGATCTGCAACAAACTGTTCTTTCTCCCCGTGAGGTGTCCTAATTCACTGCTTTCACTGTGTTCTTCCTTACAATTTTGCGATCCAAAAGAAAATTTAGGTTTCCTTCCTAATACTACCAATATTATTGGTAGTCATATAATCTCTCCATGTGTCAGGCAGATTGTTCGAGTTACTTACCCAATATACATTTTATAGAGGGTCTGACAGGCATCAGTGGAAGGCGGTGCTTTTATACTAAGTTCTATTTTCAAAGTTCCCTGAGCTAGGTATTTTAACAGAGGCCTGTATCACAGAACTTGGGAGTCAGAGGCAGGAGGATGATCATAGATCTAAAGCCAGCTTGGTATACACAGCAAGATACTGTCTCAAAACCAACAAAAAGAAAAAGCTTGCCTCTGAGGGACTAAAGAGTAGAATTTTGCAATTTACAGAAGTGAGAAACACCTCTCTCTCCCCTTTCTGCATTGTTTTCTTTGCTTCTCTTCTGTAACTGATGCCGTCCTGAGAATCAAAGGGCACACTTCCACACTTCCCACCTCTGGGGCATGGGCATGGCACACACCACAGTGGCACAGGTATCTTTTATCACCATTGGTTCATCCTTTTTTCTCTTTGTTTTCTTTCTTTCTCTCTTTCTTTCTTTCTTTCTTTCTTTTTGTTTGTTTGAGACAGGGTTATTCTGTAACTTTAGAACCTGTCCTGGAACTCGCTCTATAGACCAGACTGGCCTTGAACTCACATCTTGGGCACCAAAGACAAACAATATAACTGCTTAGGATAAATTTTAAAAGTCATTCACTAAACAGTGACAAGGAACCCAGGCAATCCTTGATCCTTGTTACAAAGACAGGATGGTTTCAATGCTATAGGAACAGGCAAGCCTCTAATGCAGCCGTTATCAACCTGTGGGGTGTGACACCTTTGAGGGTCACATCCCAGATATCCTGCATATCAGATATTTGCATTATGATCCATAACATAGCAAAATTACAGTTTTGAATAGAAACAAAGTGACTTTCTGGTTGGGCATCACCACATGAGGAACTGTATTAAAGGGTCACAGTGTCAGGAAGGTTGAGAACCACTGCAATTGCTTAACTTCTCCCACTGCTTGCAAGGACCACCATAGATCACCATGGACCAGAAGCCAGGAATAGTCACATCTCACCAACTTCAACTCTCAGAAGAACAAAGCGGATGATCCAACATCCATATGGTCCTGAGATGACTCCAGACACAAGCCTCTCGCCCATTAAGTTTAAGGGATGGAAAGACTCAGATTATTGAAGGAAAAGTCCTCCTCCCAGGGAATCCCGTCTTCTTCTCTGGTGGGCACTCAGATCCTGTTCTTGAGAGCTAAAGCATGTGACTTGGGGACAGTGATGGGAACATCCTGGAAGGAATATGCAACTCCACTAGACAACTCAGAACAATTTCCAGTATACTATATGAAAGACTAGAACCCAGGCTTGCAAGATGTAACCTAGTTTACGGGTCACGGTACTTCACACAAGCCTTACCTATGTCTAATCCCCATGACTCGTGGTAGAAGGAGAGGACTGACCACAAAAAGTTGTCCTTGGTTGTGCTAGCTAGGTTTATGTCAACTTGACACAAGCTAAAGATATCTGAGAGGAAGGAACCTCAGTTAAGAAAATGCCTTCCTAAGATCAGGCTACAGGCAAGCTTGTAGGACATTTTCTTAATTAGTGATTGATGGGGAGGTGGGGCAGCCCTTTCTATAAGAAAGGAGGCTGAGTGAGCTATCGGGAGCAAGCCAGTAAGCAGGATCCCTCCATGGCCTCTGTATCAGCTGCTGCCTCCAGGTGCCTGTCCTGCTTGAGTTCCTGCCCTCACTGCTTATGATGATGAAATGTTATATAGACCTGTGAGTGAAATAAACCTTTTCCTCCCCATGTTGCTTTTGGTTACGGTGTTTTATTACGGCAATAGTAACCCTACATGGTCACAGGGCATACAAATAATAACACTCTTACACACACAGACACACACACACACAACAGAAAAAGAAAGATTTTTTTTTAATATTCCTTTTTTAATTGTTTCAGTCATGTGCCATGCCAACAGATATCTCCATTCCCAGTGCCGTCAGGTCCTATAGAAGAAACCACTGTAATGGAAACCAAAATCGACAGATGCTTAAATACCCTATGCAAAATGGGCTAGTATTTGCATATTCTAGGCATATCTTCCCCTATGTTTTAATTCATCTCTCTACGATTCATAATACCTAATATAATGAATATACTTATTATATTGTAGTATCTAGGATATATTTGCCAATAAAGTCTGTACACGTTCAATACAAATTTATTTTTCCCAAAATATTCTCCATCCACAGTTAGTTGGATCCACCAATGCAGAACTCTGAAACAGAGTTGATTGTACATGTACGCTAAGATGCTTCTCTCCCCTAGCTAACTATAAGTGCTACAGGGATGGGTACCCCAGCACCTAACATAGATCTTGCTAAATTTAAGGCCACTAATAAATGTTGACTACTGATTATCTCAACAATGCAAAAAAACTGCTTAAAATGTATTTGTAATTTCCTGGGAGGGGGGTTAATAAACACATCTCTTTAGCCCAGGATGGCCTTGAACTCTCCGACATTCCCTCCTGGTTGCAAATGTGTACACTCGGCCTGGTTCACATCCCATCTGGGATTGGGCCCAGAACGTCTTGCATATTATTCAAGCACCCTCACACCTCAGCTACACCTTTAGCCCTAAGGTGATTTTTCAAAGCCACTTTTTAGAGCACTGATGTTTACTTTTGTAGAGACAAGGTCTCACTATGCAGCCTTGGCTAACCTGGAACACACTGTGTAGACCTTGCTGGCCTTAAATTCAGACATCTGTCTCCCTCTGCTTCCTGGGTGCTAGGATTAAAGGAGTGTGACATCACATTCAGCTGATATTTACTTCTAATTTAACAGAATTATTTTTGCCTCTATTATCTTGGGCAATATGGAAGACAGTTTTTGTTTTAAGTCTTTAACACCTTCAAGATTAACTTCAAAAAACAAATTAAAGCCAGGCTTGGTGGCACACCTACAATTATAGCACTTGGAAGGATGAACACTCGTCAAATTGGGCAAAATAGCAAGTTCTGGACCATCCTAGGATATATATAATGTGATCCTGCCTCAAACAAAAAAGAATAAGATGTGAGTTAACATAAACTATGAAGCTTTGCTGTTGTGAAGGAATCAGTACCTGAGAGAAGAGGCTTCACAGCGATGATTGGTGCACTACCAGCATGACCAGGAGGGACGGCAGCCTCCCCAGATTATCTGAGGAGACTTGCATTCTACTGCAAATGCTGTTTTCTACAAGCTAACACTAGCACAGAAAAGCCAATTATCAGAATTTTGTAATTACTAGGCTTTCAAATGATCCTCAGTGCAATCGAAACCAAAATCTGCTCTTCTACTGTTTCTTTCACAGATGAACGCAGCGTGGTGCTGAATGTCTTTAACTCCAGCTCTCTGAAGTCAGAGGCAGGCAGATCTCTATGAGTTTGAGTCAGCCTGGTCTACATAGCGAGTCCTAGGTCAGCAACAGCTATAGAGAAACTTTGTCTCAAAGAAAAATTTCCTAAATAAATAAATGTAATAAAAACATTTTTAAAAATCATCTTTAGACCAGAGCTTTGGTAAGTATCCGGGGTACCCTGTGGAAGCACCCTGCTTCTATAGGCTCTAGCCCCAGGAGGCACATCCCATGGCCCATTCCCATCAACCAAAGTCCTAGAGACTGCAGAGAAGCCTCCCCACACAGGAAACCATTCCCCACTCAATCTGTGACCATTGGAGCCTTGGCCCTGACTGAACCTGGAGAGCATCAGAGACCCCAAAGCAGCCTCTCCAGGCCCGCAACCATCCCCCACCATGTCTGTGATCAGCAGAGACTTGGCCTTGACTGCACCTGGCGAGAAGCCCACACAACCACATCAGGAATCACCAGAGGCATGGCCGGAATGCATCTAGAGGAAGACTGACTGGCTAAGCCACAGGCACCAACTGCACCAATTGGAGGAAGAGGGAATCCCTAAAGCACAGACCGCACCTGCACCCATTGAAAGAAGAGATGGGTAGATGCCAGAGTAAGAATGCACTCAACAACATAAAGAGCAATATGGCACCACCAGAAACTAGTGGTTCTACATCAGCAAAAACTGAACATCTCAACCAGATGAAGAAGAAAATGAATTTAAAAATCAGTTTATGAAAATGATAGAGGACCTTAAAGATGAAATAAAAAATTCCCTTAAAGAAAAGGAGAAAAAGACAAATAAAAAATTAAAAGAAATTTTAAAAACCCCTTAAAGAAAGCCAAAACAACAAAAAACAACAAACAAACAAACAAAAACACAATCAAACAGGTGAAGGAAACAGTTGAAAACTTGAAAACTGAAACAGAGGCAATAAAAGAAGACACAAGCCAAGGGAACTCTGTAAATGTAAAATCCGGATAAACGATGAGGAAGTACAGATGCAAGCATAACCAACAAAATACAAGAGATGGAAGCAAGAATCTCGGCTATTGAAGGTATGATAGAGGAAACAGATTCATCAGTCAAAGAAAATGTTAAATTCAACAAATTCTTTTTAACATTAATAAATTCTTAATATTTAGGAGATGTGGAACACCATAAAAAGACAAAACCTAAGAATATTAGGAATAAAAGAAGGAGAAGAAGTCCAGCTCAAAGGCACAGAAAATAAATTCAACAAAATCGTAGAAGCAAAAATTTCCATTATAAAGAAGGACATGCCTATTAAAGTATAAGAAGTTTACAGAACACCAAATAGACTGGACTAAAAACAAAAAGTCCCATCACCACATAAAAATTGAAATACTAAATATACAGAATAAAGAAATATTAAGAACTGCAAAGGGAAAAGGCCAAGTAACATATAAAGGTAGATCTATCAGAATTACACCCAACTTTTTGATGGAAACTTGAAAGCCAGAAGGTCCTGGATAGACATTCTGCAAATACTAAGAGACCACGGATGCCAGCCCAGACAAGTATACCCAGCAAAGTTTTCAATCACCATAGATGAAGAAAACAAGATATTCCATGACAAAACCATATTTACATACTTACCCACAAATTCAGCCCTACAGAAAGTACTAAAAGAAAAGCTCCAACCCAAGGAAATTAACTACACCTAAAAAACCACAGGCAATAGATAATCCCAAACAAACAAAACTCAAAGAAGGGAAACACACACACAATACCAACAACAACAACAAAACTAAAAACAGGACTAGCAATCACTGGTCATTATTATCTTTTAAGATCAATGGTCTCAACTCACCTATAAAAAGACACAAACTAACAGAATGGATTTGAAAACAGGATCCATCTTTTTTCTGCATACAAGAAATACACCTCAAGTTCAAAGATAGACATTACCTCGGAGTAAAGGATTGGGAAAAGATTTTTCAATCAAATGGACCTAAGAAATAAGCTGGTGTAGCTATCCTAATAGACTTCAAACTAAATTAATCAAAAGATAAGAAGGTCATTTCATATTCATCATAGGAAAAAATCCATCTAGATTAAGTCTCAATTCTGAACATCTATGCACCAAATACAAAGGCACTCACATTTGTAAAAGAAACATTATGAAAGTTTAAATCACATTTCGAACCCCACACACTAATAGTGTGAGACTTCAATACCCTACACTCAGTACTGGACAGATCAACCAGACAGAAACTTAACAGAGAAGTAAAAGAACTAACAGATGTTATGACTCAAATGGGCTTAACAGATATCGATAGAACATTCCACCCAAACACAAAAGAATATACCTTTTCTCAGCACCTTATGGAACCTTCTCTAAAACTGACCACATACTCAGTAACAAAACAAACTTCAAGAGATACAAAGAAATTGGAATAATCCCCTGTATCTTATTGGATCACTATGGCTTAAAGTTAGAATTCAACAACAACGCTAATTGCAGAAAGCCTAAAACTCATGGAAATTGAACAATGCTCAACTGAATCACCCCTGGGACAAGGAAGAAATAAAGAAAAAAATTAAAAGACTTACTAGAATTCAATGAAAGTGACCTCACAACATACCCAAACTTATGGGACACTCTGAAAGCAGTGCTAAGAGGAAATTTCATAGCACTAAGTGCCCACATAAAGAAAATGGAGAAATCTCATACTAGTGACTTAACAGCACACCTGAAAGCTCTAGAACAAAAAAAACAAACTCACCCAAAAGGGATAGATGCCAGAAAATAATCAAATTGAGGACTGAGATCAATAAAATAGAAACAAAGAAAACAATACAAAGGGTTAATGAGACAAAAAGTTGTTCTTCGAGAAAATCAACAAGATAGACAAACTTTTATCCAAACTAACCAAAAGGCAGAGAGAGAATATCCAAATTAACAAAATCAGAAATAAAAAGGGGGACATAACAAGAGACAACAAGGAAATCCAGAAAATTATTAAGTCATACTAAAAAAAATTGTACTCCACAAAATTGAAAAATTTAAAGGAAATGGACAATTTTCTGGATAGGTAGCACATACCAAAATTAAATCAAGAACAGATAAACAATTTAAATGAACCTATAATTCCTAAGGAAATAGAAGCAGTCTTGAAAAGTTTCCCAACCAAAAATGCCCAGGTCCAAACAGTTTCAGCACAGAATTCTACCAGAATTTCAAAGAAGAGCTAATACCACCAATACTCCACAAATTGTTTCACACAATAGAAACAGAAGGGAAATTGCCAAAATCTTTTTATGAGGCTACAGTTACCTGATACCTAAGCCACACAATGACACAACTAAGAAAGAGAATTACAGACCAATATCGCTCATGAATATTGATGCAAAAATACTCAAATACTGAGAAACCGAATCCAAGAACACATTCGAAAAATCATCCACCATCATGCCAGAGATGCAAAGATGGTTCCACAAACAAAAATATATCAATGAAATCCACCATATAAATAAACTGAAAGAAAAAAATTACATGATCATCTCATTAGATGCTGAAAAAAACTTTTGACAAAAAACAACACCCCTTCATGACAATGGTATTGGAGAGATCAGGGATACAATGACCATTTCTAAACATAATAAAGGCAATATACAGCAATTCAACATCTAACATCAAACTAAATGGAGAGAAACTCAATGCGGTTCCACTAAAATCAGGAACAAGACAAGGCTGTCCACTCTCACCATATCTATTCAATATAGCACTCAAAGTTCTAGCTAAAACAGTAAGACAAAAAAAGAAGAGCGGGGAGATATAAATTGAAAAGGAAGAAGTCAAACTATTCACAGATGATATGATAGTATACATCAGTGACCTGAAAAATTCTACCAGGGAACTCCTACAGCTAATAAACACCTTCAGTACTGTGGCAGGACACAAGATTAACTCAAAAAGAAATAAGCCCTCTTATATACAGATGATAAACCAGCAGAGAAAGAAATCAGAGAAACATCACCCTTCAGAATAGCCACAAACAATATAAAAGTATCTTGGGGTAACACTAGCCAAACAAGTAAAAGACCTGTATGACAAGAACTTTGAGTCTTTGAAGAAAGAACTTGAAGAAGATATCAGAAAATGGAAAGATCTCCCATGCTCTTGATAGATAGGATCAACACAGTAAAAATGGCAATCTTACCAAAAGATATCTACAGATTCAATGCAATCCCCATCAAAATCCCAACACAGACATTGTAAGAATAATACTCAACTTCATATGGAAAAAAACACCCCAGGATAGGCAAAACAATCCTGTACAGTAAAGAAACTTCCAGAGGCATCACCATCCCTGACTTCAAGCTCTATTATAAAGCTGTAGCAATGAAAACACTCTGGTATTGGCACAAAAACCGACAGGTGAACCAATGAAATTGAATTGAAGACCCTGATATTAATCCACATATTTATGAACACCTGATTTTTGACAAAGAAGCTAAAATTATACAATGGAAAAAGGAAGGTATCTTCAACAAATGGTGCAGGCATAACTGGATGTCAACATGTAAAAGAATGTAAATATATCCATATCTATTCCCTTGCACAAAACTCAAGTCCACATGGATCAAAGACCTCTACATAAATCCAGTCATATTAAACCTCATAGAAGAGAAATTGGGAAGTAGCCTGAATAAATGGGCACAGGAGACTACTTCCTAAATATAACACCAGTAGCACAGACACTAAGAACAACAGTTAATAAATAGGACCTCCTGAAATTGAGAATCTACTGTTAGACAAAGACCACAATCAATAAGATAAAAAGGCAGCCTATGGAATGGGAAAAGATCTTCATGAACCCCATATCTGACAGATGGCAGATCTCCAAAATATATAATGAGCTCAAGAAACTAGACATCAAAATATGAAATAACCCAATTAAAAAATGGGGTACAGATCTAAACGGAGAATTCTCAACACAGGAATCTCAAATGCCTGAAAGGCACTTAAGGAATTGCTCAACATCCTTAGCCATCAGGGAAAAGGAAATCAAAACAACTCTGAGAAACCTAATCTTATGCTGGAGAGGTTGTGGAGTAAAGGGAACACTCCTCCAGTGCTGGTGGTAGTGTTTGCACAGCTGGTTTGGAAATCAGTATGACACTTTCTCAGATAATTGGGAATCAATCTTCCTCAAGACCCAGCAATACCACTCTTGGGCACATGCCCAAAGGGTGCACACTCATACTGCAAGGACATTTGCTCAACTATGCTTATAGCAGCATTATTTGTAATAGCTAGAACCTGGAAACAACCCTAGATAGATGCCCCTCAATCAAAGAATGGATAAATAAAATGTAATATAATTACACAATGGAGTACTACACAGTGGTAAAAAAAAACAATGACATCTTGAAATTTGTAGGCAAATGAATGGAACTAGAAAATAAATATCCTGAGTGAGGTAACCCAGACCCAGAAAGACAAACACAGTATGTCCTCACTCATAAGTGGATAGTAGACATAAAGCAAGGAATACCCAGCCTACAGTCTACATCGCAGGGATGCCAGGAAACAAGGAGAAGCCTAAGCGAGACATACATAAATCCCCCTGAGAAGGGGAAATTGACAAGATGTCCTGAATAAAGTCAGAGTGGGGAGGGAGGGTAGAAAGGAAGTGGGAAGTAAGAAAAGGAGGAGGGAAGAGAACATGAGGGATTGGGAAGGTCAAGTTAGGGGAAGGACAGAAAGGGAGAGCAAGGAAAGAGATATGTTGATAGAGGGAACCATTATGGGGTTAGCAAAAAATACCTGGCAGTAGGGAAATTCCCAGGAATCCACAAGAATGACCCAACCGAGGAACCTAACCAATGTGGAGAAGGTGCCTTAACTGCCTTCCCCCTAGCATATCTTGCAGATAGTACACCATTGTAGCTAAAGGGGTTGTGGTTGGCTTGGCATTGATTTTCTTTTTGATATTTTTTATTTTCTTTTGATATTTTTTTTATTTTTGATATTTGATATGTTGATTTTCTTTTGATAGAACCCAGAGTACCTTCCTGTAACAAAGACAACGGAACTCAGGTGAAGGGTCTATGTAGACACCTGCCCTACATCTTTATGTTGACTGAGCTATGTGTATGTTATCTTCAGCAAAGTGGCCTGTTAGTTTGTGGAAAGCAACCTGTAGGCTTGGCAACAGCCTGAGTTGTTTGAGGATTCCTGTGGGGCACCTTTGGGCAACAGCTCTTTTAGATGGAAACCAAACCTGATCCTGGAGGCTTCATTTGGTGACAAGAAATGGACAGTTGGGTCTCCCACATTATTTGGTGATTTCATTTAGATTACCTCATGTATATATCCCCATATTCCCTCCCACTACATCTTCTCCCTTTCTGTTCCCCACTTGATCCTACCATTGCAGACTCCACCATTCATCCATAATTATTTATTCTATTTTTCTTTCTTAAATAGTTCCATGTGTGTCCCCCCCAGTCCCTTACTCTAAAACTACCCTTCATGATTGTATGCTTTGTAGCTTGGTTATCATTAAATCAACAGCTAATATCGACGTTTAAGTGAATCCATACCATACTTACCTTTCTGGGTCTGTGTACCTCACTCATTATGAATTTTTCTAATTCCATCATTTAATGAAAATTTCATGATATCATTTTTTTAATGACTGAACGGTGTGGGAGGTCCTTCTGTCTGTGTGCTGCTTTTATTGGTTAATGAATAAAGAGCTGGGTTGGCCTATAGCATGGGAGGAGAAAGGCAGAGTAGAAGACACCATGGAGCCACTGGAGATAGACACTGGGAACTTTACCCAGTAAGCCACTGCCACGTGGCAATACACAGGTTAATAGAAATGAGTTAAAATAAGATTTAAGAGTTAGCCAATAAGAAGCTAGAGCTAATGGGCAAAGCAGTGTTTTAATTAATAAAGTTTCTGTGTGATTATTTTAAGGCTAAGCTAGCCAGCCAGGAACCAAACAAGTGACATCCCTCCAACAACTGAGTGTAAATGTACCACAGTTTCTTTATCATTCTTCTGTTGAGGGGCATGAAGGTTGTTTTCAGTTTCTGGCTGTTATGAATAGAGCAGCAATAAACATGACTGTGGGGGTTTCTTTTCCTCTCGGCTTGTCAGCCATCAGCCCAAGAGGGTAAAGAGGCGGAAGGGGTGACAGAAAGCTTTGTGCATGGCCCGTGAGCATGAACGGAGACAACCCTCCTGGAGACAGATTTTGGTGAATCAGCTCAACTTTATTGCAGAGTGA
This sequence comes from Dicrostonyx torquatus, assembly GCA_028555095.1. Taxonomy (NCBI): domain Eukaryota; kingdom Metazoa; phylum Chordata; class Mammalia; order Rodentia; family Cricetidae; genus Dicrostonyx; species Dicrostonyx torquatus. The sequence goes on along the minus strand of JAQHUG010000864.1, from coordinate 62,457 downwards.
AAGGAGTATATAGGATTGAAGAGCCTGGGGACAGATCCTAATTTGCATTAAGAGGCACACTCATATCACAAGACTTGGTATGTGGCAGTAGGGTCCTATAGCAGAGATCCTAGTGCAAGTCTTCTTAGAAGGGATCTGTGCCAAGATGAATCAGGCATCTGGTTTAGAGACAGTATTTAGATAAGGTCAGTCCTCCAGGCCTAGGGACATTCTTCAGATAAGGGAAGGTAGAGAGCAGAAAGCCTTGCTGGGAAGGAGTTGCCATATTCCCAAGCTTAGAAAAAGCTGCCAGGCTATGACAGACTTCAACCCCTAACCAATCAGCAATGTATTCCAACATATGGTTGCGCAAGTGTCTCTATGGTAGAATGAGCATCCTTTGGGGGTATACCTGTGGTAGTTTGGATGTAATTGTTCCCCATAAGTTGTGGTTTTGTTGGGGTAGGTACAGCTTTGTTGGAGGAACTGTGTCACTATGGAGGCTGGTTTTGAAGTCTCATATATACTCAAGTCATGTCTAGTGTCCCAGTTCATTTCCTGTTGCCTGCCAATCAAGATGTAGGACTCTCAACTCCAGCACCATGTCTGTCTTCATGTCATGTCCCACCATGATGATAATGGACTAGACCTCTGAAACTGAAAGTCACAGTATTAAACATTCTCTTTATAAGAGTTACCATGGTCATGGTGTCTCTTCACAGCAACAGAAACACAAACTAAGCCAATGGATCTTGGTGTACTAGTCCCATTTTCCTAAGGAACCACTACAATGCTTTCCATAGTAGATATGCTTGCTTACACGCCCAGTGGATAAGTGTTCCTCTTAGTTCACACACTGACCAGCATGAGCTGTCATTTGTTTTGTGGCTCTCGGCCATTCTGACAGAAGTAAGATGAAATCACAAAGTAGTTTTGCTTCACATTTCCCTCATGACTAAGGATGTTGAACAATTCTCTAAGTGGCACAGATATTTTACTTTCCTCTATTGAGAATTCTCTATTTAAATTTGTACCCCATTTTTAGCATTTTATTTTGTTTTCTTGATAGCTAGTTCCCTAAAATTTGTTATATATTTTGGATATTATTCCTCTATCAGATGTGGAATTGGTAAAAAAAAAATTCATTCTGTAGGTTGTCAATCTGTCCAAATGACAAGTCCTCTGCCATGCAGAAGTTTCTCAGTTTCATGATGCCCCATTTATTAATTATTGATCTTATTTGCTACATTACTGGTGTTCTGTTCAGAAAGTCTTTTCTGGTGCCAATGAGTTCAAGGCTATTCCTTTCTTTTCTATCACATTCAGTGTATCTGGTTTTATGTTAAGGTCTTTGATCCATTTAGAGATGAGGCTTGTGCATGGTGGTAAGTGCAGATCTATTTGGGTTCTTCTAAAGGCCGACATTCAGTCAGACCAGCAACATTTGTTAAAGATGGTGTCTTTCATCCAGTGCATATTTCTCATTTTATTTTTTATAAAAAAATTCAAGTGTCCAAAGGTGTGTGGATTTATGTCTAAATCTTCAATTTGATTGCATTGATCAACATGTCTGTTTTGTGCCAAAACCATGCTGTTTTTATTACTATAGCTTTATAGAACAATTTGAAATCAGGGATAGTGATACTTGAAGTAACTCTTTTATTATTCAGGAGTGTTTTAGCATCCACAGTTTTCTGATTCTTTATGAAGCTGAAACTTGTCCATTCTCAGTATGGCAAGAATTGTGTTGGAATTTTGATAGGGATTGCATTGAATCTGTAGATTGCTTTTGATAAGACAGCCACTTTTACCATGTTAAACCTACCAATCCATGAGCATAGGAGGTCTTTTCATCTTCTGCTATCTTCTTCAATTTCTTTCTTCAATGACTTGAGTTTTTTATTGAATTTAGTTTTAAAAAACAATCTTTTCTCATTTTACATATCTATACCCGCTCCCATTCCCTTCCCTCTTCCCACTCTCCCGACCTTCCTCCATCCCAGCCCCCCATTCACTCTTCAGACAGAGAAGGCTTCCCAAGGGGAATCAGCAAAGTCTGACACATCACTTTGAGGCCAGATCAAGACCCTGCCCCCATATCAAGACTGAGCAAGGTATCCCTCCAGAGAGAATGTGCTCCAAAACAGCAGTTCAAGCCCTAGGGATAAAGCCAGGTCCCACTGCCAGTGGCTTCACAGACTGCCCAAGCCACACAGCTGTCTCCCACATTCAGTGGGCACAGTTTGGACCCATGCAGGTTCACCCGCTTCCAGTCCAGAGTCAGTGAGCTCTCACTAGCTCAGGTCAGCTGTTGTTGTGGGTATTCCCATTATGGTCATGACCCTTTACTCATATTATTGCTCCATCCTCTCTTCGACTGGTCTCCGGAAGCTCGGCCTAGTGCTTAGTTGAGGATTTTTGCATCTCTTCCATCAGTTGCTGGATGAAGGTTCTATGATGACAATTAAGACAGTCATCAATCTGATTACAGGGGAAGGCCAGTTCAGGCACCCTCTCCACTACTGCTTAAGGTCTTAGCTGGGGTCATTCTTGTGGATTCCTTAGAAATTTTCTCTAGTGCTAAGTTTCTCACTAAGCCCATAATGGCTCCCTCAATCAAGATACCTCTTTCTTTGCTCTCCCAATCTGTCCTTCCCCCATCTCAACCATCCCACTTCCTCATGTTCTCCTCCTCCCTCTCTTCCCCTTCAGTCATTCCTTCTTCCACCTCCCACTCCCAATTTTATCAGGAGATCTTGTCTACTTCCCCTTCCCAGGGGTATCTATGTCTGTCTCTCTCAGGGTTCTCCTTACCTAGCTTCTCTGGAGTCATGGATTATGGGCTAGTTCTGCTTTGTATATGCCTAATATCCACTTATGAATGAGTACATACCATGTTTATCTTTCTGGGTCTAGATTACCTCACTCAGGATGGGTTTTTTTCTAGTTCCATCCATTTGCCTGCAAATTTCAAGATGTCATTTTTTTTAATCACTGAATAGTACTCTATTGGGTACTATTTTATTTATCCATTTTTCCATTGAGAGGCACCTAGGTTGTTTCCAGATTTTGGTTATTACAAATAATGCTGCTATGAACACACTTTAGCAAATGTCCTTGTGATATGGTATTGCTGGGTCTTGAGACAGAATGATTCCCAATTTTCTGAGAAACCGCCATACTGATTTCCAAAGTTTACACTCCCACCAGCAATGGATGAGTGTCCCCCTTACTCCATATCTTCTACAGCATAAGCTTTCATCAGTGTTTTTGATCTTAGTCTTCCTGTTTAGTGTAAGTGGTATCTCAGAGTTGTTTTGATCTGCATTTCCCTAATGGCTAAGGATGTTGAGCATTTCTTTAAGTGTCTTCTAGCCATTTGAAATTCTTCTGTTGAGAATTCTCTATTTAGATCTGTACCCCAATTTTTAATTGGCTTATTTGGTAGTTTGATGTCTAGTTTCTTGATTCTTTGTATATTTAGAGATCAGTCCTCAGTCTGATGTGGGGTTGGTGAAGATCTTTTCCCATTCTGTAGGCAGTCATCTTTCTCTTGTTGACCATGTCTTTTGCTTTACAGAATTTTCTCAGTTTCAGAAGTTTCCATTTATTAATTGTTGCTCTCATAACATGTGTTACTGGTGTTATATTTAGGAAGTGGTCTCCTGTGGCAATGTGTTCAAGGATACTTCCAAGTTTCTCTTCTATGAGGTTCAGTGTAGTTGAATTTATGTTGAGGTCTTGATCCATTTGGACTTGAGTTTTATGCGTGGGGATAGATGTAGATCTATTTGCAGTCTTCTACATGTCAACATCCAGTCATACCATTACCATTTGTTGAAGATGCTTTCTTTTTTTATTTCATAATTTTAGCTTCTTCCTCAAAAATCAGTTGTTCATAGGTGTGTGGATTAATATCAATTTCTATTCAATTTCATTGGTCCACCTGTCTGTTTCTATGCCAATACCAAGCTATTTTCACTATTATAGCTCTATTGTAGAGCTTAATGTCAGGGATGGTGATGCCTCCAGGGGTTCCTTTATTGTACAGGATTGTTTTGGCTACCCTGGGTTTTTTGTTTTTCAACATGAAATTGAGTATTGTTCTTTCAAGGCCTGTGAGGAACTGTGTTGGGATTTTGAAGGGATTGCATTGAATCTGTAGATTGCTTTTGGTAGGATTGCCATTTTTACTATGTTGATCCTACCCATCCAAGAGCATGGGAAATATTTCCACTTTCTGATATCGTCTTCAAGTTCTTTCTTCAAAGACTTAAAGTTCTTATGATACAGGTCTTTCACTTGTTTGCTTAGAGTTATCCCAAGATATTTTTATATTGTTTGTGGCTATTGTGAAGGATGATGGTTTTCTGATTTCTTTCTCAGTCTGTTTATCGTCTACATTTAGGAGAGTTACTGATATTTTTTTGGAGTTAATCTTGTATCCTGCCACGTTACTGAAGGTGTTTTTTTTTACTGTTAAAAGAGAAATTTACAATTACTCCCCTTGTCCCCGGCCCTCCCACTCCCCCACTACTCCTCCTCCCTCCCCTTGCTTCCTAAAGAGGGGGCAGGGTACTCTGCCCTGTGGGAAGCCCAAGGCCCTCCCCCCTCCATCCCAGCCTAAGAAGGTTTGTATCCAT
>JAQHUG010000864.1:14952-36030 GCA_028555095.1 Dicrostonyx torquatus | reverse complement strand
TTTCTGTGTGATTATTCCAGGTCTGGGCAGCCAGGGAACAAACAAGCAGACTCCAACTACATTAGGAAGTGCCCATTGAGGAGCAAGAAACATACAGAACACCAAATATCTAGGATCAGAAAAGAAATTCCCCATGACACATTATAAACAAAACACTAATAGTATAGAACAAAGAAAGTATACTATAAACTACAAGAGAAAAGAAGACCCAATCACATAAAAGCAGGTCCACTAGATTAATACCCAACTTTTCAATGAATCTGAAACGGGTCTAGATGGACGTTCTATAAGCTCTATAAAACTGCAGATACCAGCTCAGACTATTATGCTAAGCAAAACTGTCAACCACAATTGACAAAGAAAGAAAAAACATTTCACATTAAAAACAAACAGATAATTTGAATCAAGCTCTACAAAAGGTACCAGAGGAAAAAAATGGCCAGCCTAAACAGAACGTTAACTATACCTAAGAGGACAAAAGGGATAAATAATCCTAGAACAGCTGAAAGGAAGGGGGAAAACACAATATAGCAAAATAAGGGGCAGTAATAGCCACTTTTCACTAATAACTCTCAATATTAATGGTCTCAATTCCTCAATAAATAACACAGAGACTAATAGACTGGATGAGAAAACAGGGTCTGTTTTTCTGCTGCACCCACAAAACAACCTGTCAACAACAGAAATCACCATAGGGTGACAAGGCTAGAAAAGGTGTCCCAAGCAATGGGATCCAAGAAGCAAGCTGCTATAACTACTTGTAATATCTGACAAAATAAATTTCAAATCAAAACTAATTAGAAGAGATAGGAAATCTCTCTCTCTGTGTGTGTGTGTGTGTATGTGTGAGTGTGAGAGAGAGAGAGAGAGGCCTGTACTCCCAGTATCTGTGAGACAGAGGCATCAGACAGGTCTTAGGATGTAGCTCAGTGGTATGACTCATGCCTAGTATGTAGAAGACTAAAGCGCCAGGGTTTAGGACAGAACACAGTACAGAAGTCCCAAGTTCACTCCCCAGCACAGAAAAGATGAAAGGACAGAAGGAAGAAAGAAAGGAGCAAGCACGCATAGGTCCACACTTTATATAAGGCACTTGAGATTTTTGTAGATTTTGGTGTTTGTGTGGAGGGGTGATCTTGGAATGAATCCCTACAGCTAGCAAGGGACAACATATCATCTCAACATGTCCATATATATTCATAAGCTTTTGTGTCAATTTTCATACCATCCTTCAATATCCAGCCTTGACAACACCTGCCCCATTATGGTTCCTACTTTCCTCAGCAAGCCTGAAGACCACTGTGACCAGCTTCTGCAGTATTGGTTCTCATTTCTCTGGGAGACATGAGTGATTCATTAAGAGCAACTTAGACACCCAGGGTGCAGCTACCCAGAGGTCCTGCTGTGCCTGCCGCATCTTACAGACGCTAGAGGCTGAATAGCTCTCGAACTCATGGCCTGCAGCAATACCAATCTAGTCCCTAAGGAAAGCTATGGCAAACCTCAGTGGCTACCAGCTCGGTCATTACAGGTCACCGCCCCCCTCCAGCTGGGTCACTTTACCACTGCTGCTACTTTCTTCATCCCATATTTGGTTATTGAAAGGGTGGCTGAAAGATCTGTGTGTATAGATGCTAAGACATACACAAGTCAGAGACACACACAAATCAGAGATCTCTCTCTGCCTCACTCAGTAGCCTTGAGTTACAGCACATTAAGGTCCAGCCAGCCCTTTGCCCTACTTCCACATTTACTTCCTTCACATCAGCCAGTACTTCTAAGCTCCCAATTCACACCCTGCCCCTCAGGACCTCCTAGAACTCAACCCCCAGAGCTAACAACCCTGTGGTTCCTCTCCCCTCCAGAAACCCGTCATTTCATCCTGCGGTCCATCCCCAGCCCTTCTCCTCAACTCTCCCAACCTAAAGGTGGCCCTTAGAATAGAGGTGGGTAGCACGGGGAGGACATGCAAGAGGAGGCAACTGGATTGCCCCCGGGAGCTTACACGCCCAGATTCTGGGCACTTGACCTTACCATGCCTGCCAATACCTGGAAGGTACCCCAGGCCACAAATGAGACACTCGAGAAAACGCAGTTTACAAGCAGATGTGTGTCACCAGAAAATGTCACTCTTTGAGGTGTTGCCAAGGAGACTGGGGGAGACATCTGTGCCCTTTTCCATGCTTTGCATTCAGCTGAGGGAAATGCTGAGGAGCCTGAGGCCATGCTCCTGACAGTATACCAGGGCGCCTCAGGATTGCCTCTGCCTCACCTCCTCTGCCTGGGGTAGGGACCTTTACATGGTGCACCTGTGGGAATGTTGGTCTTATCCTGGAGGGCCAACCCAGCTGCATATCCTAAAATCCGGTAAATTGAGAAAAAAAAAAAAAAAAAAAACAAACCACGTCCTGCTTCTGAGTAGCATGGCTGGGAAGGCCCTCACTGGTCTGGTCTTGTAACTCAAAGTTGCCTGGCCTTGAGGGGACGATGGCAATTCCCAGTGGGAGAGGGCACATCAGCATCAAACCCAGACATGACACAGTAAAAATGCCTGTGAAAGAAGAAAGTAGGCAGCAAGAAAACCAGAGTGCGGCAAGGGGGCAGGGAGGCAGGCACATGACAGCTGGGCCATAGAGCAGAGCTGGGGAGGCTGCAGGCCTGAAGAAAAGAATGGCCTCGCTTCTGCTCCTGCCAAAGAAAGGAGGGCCAGAGAGACACAGGTTGAGTAGAAAAAAGGTGGGTCAGTGAGCATGTGTGGGTCCCAGGCCTGACAGTCCCACTGGGCCAGGTCAGCACCTTATCCCATTTGGATGCCTTCCAGATTCTTCCTGTGCTTTCAGGCAGGGGTACAGCATTGGATCTCAATCCACTTGCCTTGGAAGATAAGGTGTACTTCAGAATGTTCCCACAACCAAACAGAACAGATGATCCAGATAGGATGTGTAGGTGCAAGGACCTGAGATCCCACTGTTACACACTTTAGTTACCATCATTTGCTTACACGCCAACCCAGTCATGACCACAAGAGCAGGGGAGTCCTTCACACCTGAACAATGGGTTCATCTTTCTGTCAGACTTCTACTGTGTTCCCAAGGCAGTCAAGAAGGCTCCAGTCCTGCAACCCAAATAATCCCCAGATGGGAGGTGTGCAGGCCTGGCCTGAGATGAAGGGGGGCTAGACCTGGGCGTGGGAAGGATAAATAAGGAGTTGCCTGCCCTGTTCTCTGAGTGCTTCCCTGAGGCTGTGATTGTCTGGTAGATGGAGATCAAAGCCATGCTTATTCCAGTACCTGTGGAATGGAGGCATGATGAAGAGGTGGGAAGGAGTCAGACAGAAGGACCCTCGCCTGCTTGGAGCAACCCTTTATCCATCAGTGTGATCCCAATGGTAGAGCCAACTAAGGTCCCTAGAAGTTGAATTGGTCTGCAGACCGTGGTAGAAGATACACAGGCTGAGCCATTCAAGCCAAGCCAGCCTGTGGTTCTTCACCCCTCCCCCCAACCCTGCCACCCTCCACCGGAAGTACCCGGCCCACTTCTAACCTCGGGTCTCTGATGTGGACAGAGATATGGCTACCGAGTCCTGGGGATCGCTCGCCAGCCGTTGTCCAGCACACATGGACTTCAGTATCTGGAAGACGGCCAAGGGAGCCACGTTCAGATTCAGCAAGTTCACCAGGATCCTGGGGAAACAAATGTGGTGCTTAGCGAAACCTAAGAGCCTCAGAGCATTCCAGTTCCTGTGTCGGGCCAGCTGGGCCACCGCCATGGAAACGCGTACAGAGAGACCGGGAGTTTTCAGAGTAGCGGGTCGGGGCCGAGGGGTCCTGAAGCAGGCTTATCTGCAGGGAGTGTGAGCTCGAAGCCCTGACCCTTGCCTTCTCACTTGAAAACATCCGGGTCGATGACGGTGCCAGCAGCCTGTGCAAGTTCGTACAGCTCCATTTCCTCGGTTTCCAGCGCCTTCTTCCGCCGAAGCGACAACTTTTGCAGCGTTGCCGCCTCCAGCCCTGTGGATGTGCCCAGTCCGGCAGCACCACCCGCTGCCGCCATCAGTGCAGCCTGAAAAAAAGGTGAGCGTCGGGCCCAGGCTGCCAGGAGATTCCACAGCACCCCCTACTGGCCACTCGTTTCCATGCAGGGTCCCCGCCGGTCCCAACCAGGCAGCTCCAGCATGGAGGGCGGGGTAGGGTCGAGAGGAATCTTTTAATGATTGCTTGACTTAGTGTACTGAGTGCCTACTGTGCACGGGGCAGTGTCTTAGGCATGGGGATGGTACGGTGGAAAGCAGCACCCAGAACCGTGCCTGGCAAATACTGGATCTTGGTAAATGCCTGTTAGATCACGGGTATTCATGATTGCATGTAATTATCTCTTCTGCCAAGAGTCCCTAAACAGCTTTTGCTTTTAAGCAGCACACACATTCCTTCCCACTGGAATACATAAATTTAGGCGTTAAGAGGGAGCTGACGCCATCACTGCACACGCGCCTTTGTGGCCAACCGCTGCTCTCCCTACGCTCAGAGGCATTTGGCTGTGCGCATGCTCCTTTCCCTGGTTGGGAGGCGGTTTTTCAGTTAGGTAGGAGGCGTGTCTTGATGACGCACAGCTAGATAACGCTCTTCCCTCCCATACTGTGTGGCTGATAGTGGCTTCGGGTTCTGAAGATAGGTGAACTCACACAAAGATCAGAGATGAACTCAGCAAGTCAGTTTGACCTGTGTGATGAGAATGGCAAATGTTTGACCGGTCACCGTGAGACAAGTGTCACTGCCATCCGTGCAGACTGGACCTGAGGAGCCAGTCCAGGAGTGCCCGCGCAGAGGGAAGGGGACCAGGAGGGGCATTTAAGATTTGTGCAGTGGCATCTGGGAGATGATTTGTCTCATAATGCTTTGGACATTTCTAAAGGTCTTTTGCTTATATATTAATAGTTTTCATTTATGCGTTTTCATGGGTTTTGTGTCTGTGTTTCTGCATATGTATCTTGTGCTTTATCCTTGTTTTTTCTCTGTGTTTTATTATTTTGGCTTTTTTTCTTTTCCAGTGTGCCTGTTTGTTTGCTAGAGGGAGAGAAAAGTGTTGGGTTGAGTAGGTGGGGAAGTGGAGAGGATCAGGGAGGAGATGAGGGAGGAGAAACCAGGATCAGATTATATGGTATAAAATTATTTTCAGTAAAAATAGATATATGGGATGAATAGTGTCCATTCTTAGAAAACATTGTTCATTGCCGAGAGTTTAGAGCATCTATTCAGTACTCAGTCTGTCTTCTTTCTTCCCTGCACTGGGCACAGATATCCTGGATCTGCTGGTCCTCGTTGCTTCACACCACCTACACTTTGTGAACCTCTGGCCAGTCACCAGGGTCCAGACCTCAGGACTAAACCCTGGGGTGGATTTGCAGTTCTGGCCCTTCAGCCTGCAGACATGGCTTTCCATGTTGAATGTGGCATCTGTCACAAATGAGGATCATGGTGACAGGAAGCTGCTGGTGACTGTGAAGAGCCAGTGCTGGAATGAGTTTGGCTCCAGGAACAGACATTACAGGATGCATGTGCATCCAGTCCAGCACCTGCTTCCCAGGGTGGAACATCCAGGTGCTTGCTTACAGAATTCCATACCATTTCCTCAGGATTTTTGCGGAGCTATGGCCATGATGTACCTGTAGGTCCTGCCTCTTCAGTTTCTCATGGGGTTGATGGGCTTGCATGGGTGGAGTTGGTGGCTCCAGGATCCAGCTCCTATTGCTCAAAGCCCCCAATACAACTGACAGGAGGCAAATCCCGATGTTGTGCAGCACTGTCCTAACATAAGAGCTGTTATCTCTGTGAGATCAGCTGTGACTGTTTGTAAGAGTGTATCTCCTCAGCCCACAGAAGGCTTAAATCCTTCATAGAAGCAAGGGCAAGGTAGGGACATTGACCCCTCACTTAGTCGCTCCACCTGGCCCTTTGCTTACAATTCTGCCCGAATCACGCATGGCTTCAACTCCAGGCAATGCCAGAGTGCTAGTGCCCTAGTTAAGGTTTCTGTTACTGCAAGGAAACACCATGACCATGAAGCAAGTTGGGGAGGAAAGGGTTAATTTGAGTTACACTTCATCACTGTTCATCACTGAAGGAACTCAGGGCAGAAACTCAAACAGACTAAGGTCCCAGAGGCAGGAGCTGATGCAGAGGTCATGGAGGGGTGCTGCTTACTGGGTTGCTTCTCATGGTTTACTCAATCTTTTTTTTTTTTTTTTCACAATTTTTCGAGACAGTGTTTCTCTGTAGCTTTTTGGAGCCTCTGTCCTGGAACTCACTCTGTAGACCAGGCTGGCCTCGAACTCACAGGGATTCCTCTGCCTCTCAAATGCTGCCACTACTGCCCAGAGAACCCTCCTTATATTTATAGTAGTACCCAGGACCATCAGTCCAGGATGGCACCACCCACCGTGGGCTGGGCCCTCCCCCATTGATCATTAAATGAGACAATATCTTACAGCTGGATCTCATGCAGGTGTTCATTCCCTTAGTGGAGGCCCCTTCCTCTGATGATGATTGATATCCAAGTGCCCAGCTGACTATGGGCGGTGCCACACCTGGACAGGTGGTCCTGGATGAACTAATAGAGCAGGCTGAACAAGCCATGGGAAACAAGCCAGTAAGCAGCCCTTCTCCACAGCCTATGAATCAGTTTCTGCCTCTGTGCTCCTGCCTGAGTCCATCCCCTGACTTCCCCAGATGATGGAGCATAACCTACAAGTTAAAATAAACTCTTTCCTCCCCAAGTTGACTTTGGTCATGGATTTTATCACAGGGATGGAGACCTTAGCTAAGGCTCACATCTTTCCACATTCTTTTACACTTAGAAATCCTAGAAATGCACAGTGTTCTACTGCAGAATCCTCACATATACTTACACTGTCCTGTACACTCAGGGTTATTCTTATGTTGCAATTTTATATGCTCACACTGTCGAGTGCTCACACACCTGCATACTTAAATGAACACAGTGTTAAACACAAGTCTCACACCGCAGTGCTTAAAGATGTAAACATGGTTGTCTATACACACAATCACACAGTTTCTCCTTCCCAGGGAAATCCATGTATTCCCTTTAACTGTCTTGACCTATCCTCTCTGGGTCTACAGAGTGTACCTTAGTCCTCGTTTATTTAAGGGCTAATATCTACTTATAAGTGAGTACATACCATACTTGTCTTTCTGGGTCTGGGTTACCTTGGGATGATTATTTTCTAGTTCCGTCCATTTACCTGTAAATTTCATGATGTTATCTTTTAAAAGCTAGAAATAATGTTCCCTTGTGTAAATGAACCACTTTTTAATTCACTTTTCAGTTGATAAGCATCTGGGTTGTTGCCAGTTTCTGGATATTATGAATAAAGTCACGATGAACATAGTTGAGCAAGTGTGGATACACGTTTTGGAAATCTGCCCAAGAGTGCTATATAGCTATAGCACTTATAGTCTTGAGTATATCTAGTCCCAATTTTCTGAGGACCCACCATAATGGATGTACAAGTTTGCACTCCCACCAGCCATGGAGAAGAGTTACCCTTGCTCTACACCCTCACCAGCTGATTTGTCATTTGTGCTATTGGTCTTAGCCATTCTGACACATGTGAAATGGGATCTCAAAGTAGTTTTGATTCACATTTCCCTGAAGGGTAAGGCTGTTGGACATTTCTTTATGTGTTTCTCAGCCATTTGAGTTTCCTCTATTAGGGATTCTCTATTTAGATCTGTACCCCATTTTTAAATTAGATTATTGAGGTTTTTGATATCTAATTTCTTGTTCTTTAACATTTTTCTGGATATTAGCCTTCTAATGGATATGGAGTTGGTGAAGATCTTTTCCCATTCCCTAGGCTGCCTCTTTGTCCTATTGACAGTGTCCTTTGCCTTACAGAAGCTTTCAGTTTCATGAGTTCCAATTTATTATTGTTGTTCTTAGTGCCTTCTCTACTGGTGTCCTCTTCAGGAAGTTGCCACCTGTGCCAATGACATTCAAAGCTGTTTCCCACTTTCTCTTCTCTCAAGTTCAGTTTGGTTTTTATGTTGAGGTCTTTGATCCACTTGGACTTGAGTTTTGCACAGAGTAGGGTGATAAATACGGATCTTTTTGCATTCTTCTACATGTAGTCATCCAGTTTGACCAGCAGCATTTGTTGAAGATGCTGTACTTTTTCCAGTGTGTATTTCTGCCTTTTTTATCAAAAGTCAAGAGTCTGTAGGTGTGTGGATTTATGTCTGGGTCTTCAATTCCATTCCATTGATCAACATGTCTGTTTTTATGTCATTACCATATACCATGCTGGGTTTTTGTTTTGGTTGTTGTTTTTTATAGCTCCTTTGTACAGCATGAAAAAGGAAAGGAAAGGTAGAAACTATGCTTTTTGAGTTGGAAATCAGAAACTAGGCAGTTTTAATAGTGGGGTTTTGTAGAAACTGAATGGCAGGGAGGGCTTTCTAAGAAGCCTACGTCTGGTATCTCATTAAAAGAATAGTTGTTCCTTCTACATTTTAACATGTTTTTAACCTAAAGAATAAGGTTTCCTGAGGAGTGATATTTTGGGGAGGCCTTTGACTGGCCCACTTACATTAATTCTTTATTCTTGTGTCTCCTCCTCTTAAGGGAGGAGAATATCTAAGAATCTAATCTTTAATGTAGATAAAAATGTCATGATTTCAACCACAAGTAGAGCTCAGTAGGAAATCGCTTTCACTTCATAGATCTCAACAAAGCTCCAACACCTCTAACTTTTCAAGGTATTTTACATCTTGAGGGGTGATTGTAATGCTGCTCTTGCTGCTGTTTCCAGGGAAACCAGAGGAGAGCTCCAAAGCTGATGTGGAAAGTGACCATCATCAAAGACTTCTAGGCCTGGCAGACTCTAGGGGACAAACACAGCTCCAATTCAGCTGCAGACCACTTGGCATTTCTAGGCCTGGTGGGCTCTGGAGAACAATGAATCTTAATACCTATCCTGTTTGCTCCTGAACCTGGGTGTCTCTGACTTTCATGGTCACTGAACTATTAGTAACTTCCTGAATTGCTAAGGAGAAGAGCAGACACTCATCTCTCCATGCAAATGGTTGTTTACTGCCACATGCTGATGTCCTCTCTCTGTGGACTCCCATCACCATCACAGCCTCATGTGATGAGCCCCTTAGTTCCATGTTCTTTTCTGAGGGCCTCCCCCCACCCCAGTTTCTGGTGAGATAGCTCAATGATGAAGATCATTGACTGCTGTGGCAGAAAACCTGGGTTCAGTTCCAGATACACAAAATCTGACACACAATCATTTGTAAAGCAAGTTCCAGAGCATCCAATGCCTGCTTCTGACCTATGGCATGCATTTGGTGCCTATAAGTATATGCACTCAAGTACCCACACATATCCATCAAATTTGAAGTATTAACAAATCTGTTTGTAAAAGCTGTGTTTAGAAGCATGGTACTATCATCTTAGTGGTGGTGAGACTGGAGATGCTGATGGCAGAGGCAGTTGTCTGTGTGTGCACTGTGGCGGTACCTTTACATGCTCAGATACCAACTCTCCACCCAAACTTTCGGAGCACACAAAGAACTCCCCTCAGTGTTGATTTCTGTGTGAGTTTCCAAGGACTAATGGTCCTCATGCTGTATGCAGCAGATCCTCCCACCAGTGAAATACTATCTCATTCTGAGAGATGGCTTTGCTGTGCTGTGGGAATCCTGGGGTATGGTGTTTTTGTCTCGGTGTTGCTCTATCTGTTTTCATCATGTTTATCCTCTCCTTTTGTTATAACAATGACATTGTTTCCTTAGTACTGCTGGTAATTGTTTTAAATATTTTTTGTGTACATATGATGTCATTTCAAGCTGTTCTCCACTGTCTCTCTTGTTCGGTCTCATCAATAGAATGTGTATTCCATTGGTAATCTTCCAGTCTCCGTTTCCTCTAATTTTAGCTATGTGTGCTGTCCACCGTTAGGAGCAGTTATAAGTAAGCCCTTCCTTCTTCACATACTCTCCTGTGGAGAGTATATTATTAGTTGGTTTTATCTCCTTGCTCAGGGATTCCTGCCTGTGTATAACATGGCCTAGCCTTCCTTTTTGGGTAAGTTTCCTTGTGCACTTTTAGTCTGTTCTTCCACGTTTGTACCTCTCTTTCCCTTCTTTAGTTGTTCTAGACATTCTGTAGCCCGCACGTCTTCTTCTTTTCACTTACAACACTAGATTATGTCTAACGTGTGCCTGGATGCTTCAGCGTCATGACACCTACAGTGGTCCCTCCATCAGACTGGCCATCAGCACACTACTTGGGTTCCTTCTTGCCATGCAGATACCTGTTTCCTTCCTGGGAAGGAATCAGCAGCTGGATCTGGGTTCAGGGCCTATGGCACAGAGGCAAGAAGCTTGACTCAGATCAGAACTGAGTACACAATAGCAGCCCCAAATTCCACCCTCTCTTTCTTGGTTTCTTCTGTCGCCTGAGCCTCCTACTCACAGACATCATGGTGTGTGCCCATTACAAGCCCCATTGACCTGGCTTGACCCCTTAGCCCAGCAATGACAACCCAGCTCCCTCGATACCTGCTGCCAGCATCAACTGTAGGGTACTGTTTCCTCCAAGCAGAGAGGGAGCTTTTAATGTGAGCCAAATAACAGGACGGGTGAGGCATAGAGAATTCCTGAAGTAAACACTGAAGTTTAAGTGAACAGCAAAATTGAGCAACATATGAAATTAGAGATTTAGAAGATTTACGTAAAAGAGGAGCTGGAGAGATGACCCAGCACTAAGACCACTTGGTTCTCCTGCGAGAGCCCAGAATCCTCTTTGTGCTGCTCTCCACCAACTTCCTCCAGCTCCAGGTGATGCAAGGCCAACTTCTGGCCACCGTGGGCACCAACATGCACTTGTGTATACACATACACACACACACACACTGTGTAAAGAAAAAAATGAAAAAAAAATGCCCAAGAGCAGAATGTTACTTCCAAACCCACCGTTGCCCATCCACAGAGGCAAATGTCCAAATAGTCTCTGAGGCAAGTCCCTCAGGGTGCCACTCCTGTGGCTCGGTTCAGTGATAAAGTCACAGGGTTAGACCTCCACTGGCTGGAGCCTTTTCCTATACAGCAGCAGGGAAAGTGAATGCCACTAGGAGGTGGGACAAATCCCAGTATGATCTAAGAGGTGTGCTTTCTCAGCTTCCGTTGTCACTTAGGGCAGGAAAACTTTCCGCCATCAGTGACCTCCTCTTCATATGGGCTCTTGGTTGTCCATGTGACTCTGAGCTAGCCACCCTTCAAAGCGACTGTCCTCCAGAAACTGCCTCAGCTACAACTTTTACTACAGAGTCCAAGCCAAGTGAGTACTGTCAGTGGTACAGGTACAGCCCCCACGGCCAATTTCCTTAGACACGTGTACATCCAGAAATGGCACACAACATACAACCTAGCAGCCTGGACCTCAGAGTGGAGTCCTGCTTCCTGGTATGGTGCTGTGCCTAAGGTTTCTACCAGGCCCACCAGAGACTCTGCGCCTCCAATGATTGCCTGGGTCCTCATTGCTGCCCTCGTGGGAGGGCGAACATGCTCAGTGTAGAGCTCCACAGGGTTTCTCCATCATGTGTTTCCCAAGGCTGTTGCTTCTCGTGATTGGGAACCTCCCCTCTCTGAATCTCTGGTCTCTGCGTCTCTGCAGGGTCTCTGGGTTCTGCTTTTGGCTTTGCAGCTCTGTTTTTCAGTAGATTTGAGGAGCATGTGAAATCGCCATCAACCCTTTGCTTTTGCTTATTCATACCCCAAAGCGGGGTCCCTGAGCAGCTCCACGTTAACTGCCCTCAGCTCTAAGATGTGCCAGACATGGCACCATAGTGCACCGACTTAAGGAGTTGTAGACAGTTGGCGCTCTAGGTCACAGCTGGGTTCCAGGGAGGCAATTTAAACTATGTGGTGCGCCTTTCCCCACCTTCTACCCCCACCCCCACCCCCACTCCCCCCACTCCCCCCGCAGACTGCACCACCTTCAGAGCTCTGTCTTTGCTAGGTTGCTAGGTTCTCAGACGGGGCAACTCTTTTATTAGCTTATCTATGGCACCCAGGTGACCAAATGCATCGCGTGCCCCTGCAAGTGTGGGAGACAGAGAAGAACGTCAGGGCTCCAGCCCTCCCATCCTAAACCTTATTCCTTTGGAACAGGCTCTCTGCCTGATCCTGGAACACAGCTGGAAGCCAGCAAGCTCGAGCAATCTTCTTATCTCCTATGACACCACACACACACACACACACACACACACACATCATGGAGTTACACAGCCCTGATTGGCTTTGTGTATCCTAGGAGGCAGGGGCCTGACCTCAGCTCCTCAGGCTTGTGACTGGTTCTCCCACCCACACGACCAAGCATCCCTCCCAGGGCTGCTCTTTAGGAACCAGGTCGCCCTATCCATTTTCACCAGTTTAGGACTGAAATTACACAGAGCTTTGGTGCCCTTTCTTCTCCTTTGAGGCATTTCTTAGAGGGGGTCCTGTTACATTGTGTAGCTGTCCTCAGACTCATGACCCTTCTCTCTAGGCCTCCTGAGTGCTAACATTGTACCTGCATTGTATGGCCTTTCCTCCTGCAGGGAGGGCAAAAGTGGGAGGAACAAGGCAGATAATGGAATTGCCTGGGCGTGGGAAGTTCACAAGGCCTCTCCCTGGGTCATCTAGTTAGAAACAGTTGCTGTGAGAGCGCATACTCAGCTCTGAAGCTGCCTGCCAAGTGTTCAGGGAACCACTGATGCAGAGTTCATGCGCCGTCACCCGTGCTTCTGTGAATAAGCCCCCAGCGTAGCTCCAGAGAGTCCCCCCAATGACCTCATGGTCCACAAGCTGGACTGGGGTGGACCTGGCTCTTTGGCCTGTCATCAGTACCTTACGTGAGGTGAATAAATGAGGTTCATGTGAGCCCAGAAGTCACACTGCACACATCCAGCCGCTCTGCCGGTTTGAAGCCCTCGTGCTGTGAGGCTAGGCACATGTAGCACCGGGAGTGACGGCTCCCAGACCTGCCACACAACTGAACACATTTTACATCTTGGTGAATAGTTTTTCATCTGCAGCACAGCGGCTGCACCTAGTCCTACCACTGCGCCTCAGCTGCTGTCTGCTTCTCCACAGCCACCAATGCCTCCCTGCTGCAGCCTGGGGGAGCATTCACATGGGCTGCCACCACCTTCACACTTCCACATAGGGAGGCAAATGTTGTTTTAACTACATCTCTGTCTTTTTTCTTTACCAATGAAGACTTAGGAGCCAGATGCTGGAGTGAAAACCTGCTAGCTCAGCCAGGCAGAGTCAGCAGCCAGCTGCCCTTCTTCCCTTGAGTGTGAGAGACCATTCCCTTTTAAAAACCTGGGGAGGACCTGTGTTAGGAGACGTCCTTGAAATGGGAGAGACAGAGAGACAGCAACCATGTACAAGACTTTGGAGAGGACTGGAGGAAAGAGAAGACTCCAGAGGAATGCTAGCAACAAGGAGGATTTCTGGCTTTAATGGATTTTCAAGACATGACGGGAAGTTTCAGGGCACATGATTCAGTGTTTCATAGCCTATGTGCCAGCTGACACCCTTGGCAGGGATTGAAAGACCTCCGGAGTGGGGAGACTTCCCACTCAAGTCTTGGGATAACACAACCCCCCAGGAACTCACGAGAGACCATCCTTGCTGCAATCACACGAGGTTTATTGACAAGTACCAGAGTTCTGGGGCCGAGACTCATAGCCCACGCAGGGGAAGAGTTTGACCCCGAGTAGCTGGGACAAGGGGTTTTTAAGGGAAGAAACCACAACCCCCAAAGAGGGTGGGGAGGAAAATTTAAAAAAACAAAACAAAACAAAATAAAAAACAGTGATCATTGAAAATTCCAAAACTACCAGTGATCATCACAAGGGGGTAACTCCCTGTTTATTCTCAAAATTATCTTCAGCTAGTTCCTGAAACAGGGTCACTGACCTGGCTAACCTAGATTTATTTGGCTCTTCTTTTCCTGCTAGAGCGGTCTGGATTTATCCAGTCTTTCATCTCCCCACTTCTTCTAGTACCCAGTTCTAATCATAGAACTAGATTTCACTATCTTTTTGACCTTGGAAATTGCTATATTGGTGGCGTAACATCAGAATCTGAACTGCACTTCTCTGTTTATTCTCAAGATTATAAACCGGGCGGTGGTGGCACACGCCTTTAATCCCAGCACTCGGGAGGCAGAGGCAGGCGGATCTCTGTGAGTTCGAGGCCAGCCTGGTCTACAAGAGCTAGTTCCAGGATGGGCTCCAAAGCTACAGAGAAACCCTGTCTCAAAAAACCAAAAAAAAAAAAAAAAACAAGATTATAATCTACCTTTATCTGCAGCTAGTTCAGGAAACAGTAATCACAAGGGGTAACTCCCTGTTTATTCTCAAGATTATCTTCAGCTAGTTCCTGAAACAGGGTCACTGACCTGGCTAACCTAGAGTTCTTTGGCTCTTCTTTCCCTGCTAGAGAGGTCTGGTTTTATCCAGGTCTTTCAGGATCAGGGCCGTAAACTTCACCTGTGGTTGGGGGGGGGGCTTCAAGGCCAGAGCATGGGTGTGGTTTCTCAACTGAACAGGCAATGGGTGTGGGTGGGAGGGCTGGATAGTCAGCTCCAGGGGTGTAACCTGATTTCTTAGGAGAGGGAAGGAGAAGGAAGGTCTTTAAGCTAGAAAACATACCCGGAACATGTCTTGAGGACAGTCACTGTGAATGGTACCCAGCCCCAAATCACTGGGAAATAAACTCCACAGTCTTTTGCCATTGGCCTTCTAATGTAATTCAGTCTGTCTCTCTCTTCCTCTCTCCTCTCTCTCCATCCAACTTCTATTTCTCTCCATCTCTTTCTGTTTCTCCTTCCCTCCCTCCGTGTGTGAGAGAGTCTATGTGTGAGGGTGTGTATATATGTTTGCTGCATGCATGTCTGCTAAGTGTGCAGAGTATACCTGACCATGTGGAGGTCAGAGGTTGGCACTGGCTGTCTTCTGTTGTCCTCTAGTTTATTATTTGAAGCAGGGACTGTCACTGAATTTGGAGTTTATGTAGTCATGTAGACAGGCTGCTCGGCATGCTCTGAGGATCCCCTTGTGTCTGCCTGCCACTTGTGTCTTACCTGGATTTACAGGCAAATATCACTGTGCCTGGTGTTTTATGTGCATTCTAGGATCGAACTTAAGTCCCTGTTCAGCAAGTTCTTTATCAATTGTGGTAGTTTGGATGAGAATGGCCCCATAAACTCATATTGTTGAATGCTGTGTCCTCCTCCGTGGAAGTTTTGGGAAGGAGGAGTAGGCATGAGCTTGTTGGAGGAAGTGTGTCACTGACATGGATGCTGAGCATTAAGAGTTCTGAACCATTCCAAGTCAACTCCCTCTCCAGACTGTGCTCATGGGTCAGGATGAAGCTCTTGGCTACTGTTCCACTGTGCCTGCCTTCCTGCTGCCTGCCCCTTCTCAGGTTGTTGACCTTTGACCTTTTGTTCACCCACCGTGAAATTCCTGAGAGGTGGCGTGTGCAACACACCTTGCAAGGTGTGTCATCCCTGCATATCTTCTCTCTACTCATTCGTGCATACTTTCTTTTATTCCCTCCCCCGTGAGCCTCCCCCCCAGTACATACTTTCTGTCCTCTGCTTCAACCTAAGGCCAGCACCCAAGACTCGAGAATGACTGAACTCTTTTCTCCTTCTTCTTCTTCTTCTTCTTCTTCTTCTTCTTCTTCTTCTTCTTCTTCTTCTTCTTCTTCTTCTTCTTCTTCTTCTTCTTCTTCTTCTTCTTCTTCTTCTTCTCCTCCTCCTCCTCCTTCCTTCTCCTCCTCCTCCTCATGTGGACACTTGGTGGGGATTCTCTGTGTGATGGCCCTGGCTGACCTGGAATTCTGGAGACCAGGCTGAACTCAAACTCACCAGAGATCTGTCTGCCTCTGCCTCCCAAGTGCTGGTGTTGAAGTTGTGCAACACCACCACCTGGCTGTTTCTTACTCTTAATTCATCTTTTGGACTGTCTTATTGAGGACAGGTATCTGAACCTGGAGTGTTAGGGCTGACAGGGTCCAGGTCTGTCCCCAGTACTTCTGATCATGGGCTGAGCTGGCAAGCCATTGCAATGAATTTCTAAAAAGGTGATAGTGAGTAACGGAATCTGCCTCCAGGACACACAGTGTCTGTGCTCCACTCCAGCAATTTACAGAGAGACTGAGGTGCCTGCTGGATTTTTACCCTGCTGTGACTGCACATCTAGAAACTCATCCCGAATATACACCACTTCTCCCATTTTCACAATTTCACTTGACTTCAGTCACGGTGGCTTGACTATGTGACGTGAAACTTTCCAGAAAGGAAAACTCCCCAACTGTGAAGTCACACACTGTTCTGCCGTCCATCGCCTCACCCGCTGTCTGTACAGCCTAGGCTCCTGCTCATTATCCACTAGTCACCATCCTCGGTATGGAGTAGACTCACGGGTGCTTCAGAACCTGTCAGTTCCCTGTGTTCACTCCATAGTGATCCTGAAGTTGACACACATGGATCACTTGGTGCCACTTTTCAGGTCTGCTGAGGAGAAGGTGTCATGCTCTTCCTTCAATGGAAAGTGGGCCAGTTCACAATAAAAAGGAAAGAAAGAAGGAGCTTAAGGCTGCCAAGTCACGTAGAAAAAGTAAAACATGATTTATATCATGCTGGGCACACTGACTTCAGACAGTTCTGAGGCTGTGGATGAGAGAAGAACTGTGCTTTGTTATAGGCCCTCCAAGTGTCTCTGCGACACAGAGTTGGTAAGAAACCAGCCTTCCTGTAGGCTTGCATTTTTCCATTTCCCTATCATTAGCAGAATAATCTCGTAGACCTACCTTGTCCCCACTCTCTTTGTGTGCAGCTAGTTCATATGGTGTTATATTAGAAACTGATACCTTAATCCTTCTGACTTCGTTAAGCCCACCAAGTGAGAGTAAAGACCATTACCCTAATTCTTTAGTCAAAACAACCAAGCTTTATTTTCTGTCAAGATGGGGCTATCTCCCTAAAGCAGGAGTTGAAAACAAAATAGCATTAAATATAGGAGAAGGTGGAGTTTGCATTGTCCAAGAAACTGCAATGCTGGGGCTTTTCAAGGGTTGGGGGGATTTCCAGAGAAATTTTGCTTATGTAGAAACTTGGTTGGTGTTTTTTGTACAGCATCCTTAGCTTGGGTTGTTCTCTGTTCTGACATTCTTAGAGTATTTTTTTCACCAGTAGGAGATGTTAGCCCCGACATCAGGGTTGACAGTCAAAGGCTAGTGTCTTTGTCACACTTCTTATCAAAGAAAACACTCAGTTGAAATAAGGAAATTTGACATGTCCCACCAAAGAAACTAAGTAGGACTCAGGGGCTCATAGAAATGGAAGCTACAAGCCCAGGGCCTGCATGGCTCTGCCCCAGGTTCTCTGTGTAGATGTTACGGGTTGTTATCTTGGTGTTTTTGTGGGACTTCTAATAGTAGGAGCTTGTGTTTCTCTGACTCTTATGCGTGCTCTTGAGACTCTTTTCCTCCTTCACAGGAGGCCTTTGTCTTGTCTCCTTGTATCTTTGTCATGCTTTGCTTTTATCTCTTGGAGACCTGCTCTTTTCTAAGGTGGAAATGGAGGGGAATTGGGTCTGGCAGAGAAGGGAGGTGGTTGTGGAGCTAGGATCATTTGAAGAAAGAGAATAGTGAACAGCTGTATGCCAAGGCTCAGCTCAACTGAGTGGAAGGTGTCCCCAGAAAATTATACACCCCTAAAGAGAGGGTGTGTCCTAAGCACACTTTGTCACAAACACGAAGGAACACTGTGTCTTTCCACTATGTCAGAATTTACCAAGTAACAGAATGGATGTTTCAAAGGCAGGGATACATCAGTCTCACTTTCCTTAAAACCTCTGCTTCGGTGAACATCTTCAGTTATCTTGACTTTAGACAGGAATAGTGGTGATCCATCACATATTACACAGTAAATCTACCAGTCTCTGTCTCTCTCTGTCTCTCTCTCTCTCTCTCTTTCTCTCTCTCTCTCTTTCCATACACACACACACACACACACACACACACACACACACACACACTTACCATTAAGGGTAAAAGGTCTTTGTCATGGGTTGAATATGACATATACTGTCTCATGTGCTTGATCCCTTGGTCCCCTTAGGTGGTCCTGTTTGAGTAATTAGGAAACTCCTTGATGTATGACCTGGCTGGAGGTGGTTGGTCCTTAAGAGACCCAGGAGACTATCAATGCAGTGATAACAGTTGCCTCACTGTGAGGAAAGACAGTCCACAACCCATGTAAGGGACCAGCTTGGCCTGGATCTTGTCCTTATACTGCAGTGAAGCTGTTAGTAGGCTACAAAGCAATGGACTCAGAATTTTGTTCTGAGAGCTTTAGTTTGTTAGTAATCATCTTTGGAATTGAACATCGGTGATTGCCACTGACCTGAACACAGTGAGTTTGTTTCCTGGGGAGAGGAGGAATGGGGGTAGTATTGGGGCATAGATTTTGATTTACTGTTTGTAGTTTGGGATTTACTTTGTGCATTTGTTTCAGTTATTTTTGTTATCACCCATATTTGTATTGCTATCTATTCATTTATCTTTGAAATTTTGTGCATTGCTTTATTTCTAAACCTTAAAACTTTTGTCAGTACATATTAGCTTTAGAAAATAGTTTGACCATACCATGCGTTTGGACCCGACTCACCAACTTTGTTACTTCCCACAGCATTTCCCCGGGCTTATCAATTCCCTTATCATTGTAAGACTCTTCCTCTGCCACCATGCCACTCGGGAGACAAAACATGCTCTGAGGGATCTTGAGGTGCAGCAGAGGGAAGGCAGCTGGTGGTGCATGTTTGGTATCCTCTTATATCAATGTTGGCGTCCTTTTATGAATTGAGCAATCTCTTTCTTTGAGGGTTGTCAACACTTTGGAGTACAAGGTTTTCTCGCAGCCCCTAGAGTTCCCATGGATCATACTCGTCTCTTTCCTGTCTCACATTCAGTAATTTATATCTTCCTTTGGGTGACTCACGTCAAGGGTTGTCAGATTTGTTGGTTCTTTCAAAGGACCAGCTCTTTGTTTCTCTGACCTTTGTTTAATCATCCAAGTGTCCAGTTTTTTCCAGCTCTGATCATTCTTTTGCTTTCTCATAACTGCTTTGGGGTTTGGGTTTGTTTTTGTTTTTGTTTTTAACTTTAACCCCAAGATGCCTCATTAGGATGCTGGAGAGGCCTTTGATTTTCATGACCTACAAATTGGTAGCCATAACATTGTCTCCTAGAGCTGATTTTGTTTTGTTTTGTTTTATTTCTAGCATCTTGTGATGGTGCCATTCTCCTCCTGATAAGGTAGAGGAAATATCATGGAGGGATCTCAGTGATGCCAGTTTATCACCAGCGTTCAGACAGGTTCAAGGTGGTACGTCTCTACTCTGGTGAACATCGTGTTCCTGAGCCCCATGGCAGAGGACAACTTTGGAAACTGCTGGAACAAGAGACTTTTTGAGTCCCTGTCCCAAAATGATATCCTGTACCAGAGAAAAATTTACATCCTTGGGTGAATAGAACAACAGCAAAAGATCCGCTGCTCTATCAGAAAGCCTGCATGTCGCCTCATCCTCCCTCCCTTTCCCTTAAAGAGGAGATGCAGTGAGCTGACTCTACCAGAGTTCATGGCATCACAAGTGCAGGAGGTAAATGAAAAAGGTACCAAGGGCTTCTCTAGGTCCAGCCCACCTGACTTATACATCAGATATGAACTCACCCGTGAATTCTGCCCCACGGAAGGCATTAAACAAGTCTGAGGAGACAGAAAATGCTGCCTTATTTGGTGACACGTGTAAGGGGACACATGTGGAGGCTGAAATGGACAAGACTGGCACTACCGCCTCTTTTGTTCTCGCGACTCTGGATGTCTTAGGGTTCTTGTAGGACACCGACGACCAAAAGGACCTTGGACCAGAGGATGTTACTGACATTAGAGAGAACACCAACAGTGCAGACTATCAGCCAGATGGCGTGGGATCACATATATGTGTTCCCTCCCCTGCATGGAAACAAACAACATGAAATAGTCAAAGACATGCTTCAGCATCTGCACATGAGCAGCCCCAGGAGGCACTCATAGACTCCAAGAAGCACAGCAGAAGGGACTGGAAGGAGCGAGGAGGCAGATGAGGAAGGTTTTGTTGCTGTTTCCCCACCTCAAGGACAAAAGACACAACATCCAGGTAAGGGGTAACAAGGAGTAGAAGATGGAGTTCCAAGGAAATGGAGTGGGAGAGGCCAGAAAATTCACATATGTATTTGAGCTGTCTTTTTGAAGGCACTTGGCATGCACAGGCTGCAACCATTTATAGGACATGAACCTTAAGGTGTCTGGAGCCCCAAAAGGAGCTTCACACTGAATCCTGCTCATGAGGAGTCTGGGGAAGTTGAACCAGAAGCAAACAGCAGAGGATATGACCAGGGGCTGGGGATGGAGGGAGACAGGAGGGAGGAGGGCTTTGTGAAAGGAAGCTCAGTTTAGGAAGGGAGGAATCCTGTGGAGAGCTGTGGTACCACAAGGCAGCTCTTTGCTAAGTTCTTCTATGTCAAAGTCATTAACACAGTCCTTTGTTTGTGTCTTCTTTCAAGGGTTAAAGATGAGGCCCAGGCCCGTGGTTCCTAAACCATTGGTCTGTGTTCTGCCTGGAGTGACTTAACAGCCCTGGAGGAGCCAGGCAAGAACTTGAAAGGAGGTACACCCCAAACCTGTTGTTACCTGCCAGACACCTCCAGTAACCAGGTTACCTTCTCTGTACCCTCCTCTCCTGCAGAGTATGAGCAGCCATCTCCCCACTGTTTGAAGAACATTGTTCCTCCAGCACTAGTGACTGGACAGAGAAGCCAGCCACATAACCACCTTGTTATTAAGAGGCAGCCATCCCTCCTCTGTAGTCCATGTGACAGAAGTAAGTGCCCCACATGACTCTGGGTCCCCATCTCTTTCTCCCCTCACTTCCATCAACAGAATCAATGAGCA
>JAQHUG010000863.1:7750-18200 GCA_028555095.1 Dicrostonyx torquatus | reverse complement strand
TGCTAGACTAACATTTCACCATGGAGATGAGACCCAGGTTCTACTCGTGGTAGACAAACATTCCACCATGGAAATGGGACCCAGTTTACATACATGCTAGTGTAACATTCCACTATGGAGATGGGACCCAGGTTCCGTATGTGCTGGACTAACATTCCACCATAGAGATGGGATATAGGTTCTGTACGTGCCAGACTAACATTACACCATGGAGATGGGACCCAGGTTCCGTACGTGCTGGACTAACATTCCACCATGGAGATATTACCCAGATTCCATACATGCTAGACTAATATTCCACCATAGAGATGGGATATAGGTTCTGTACGTGCCAGACTAACATTCCACCATGGAGATGGGACCCAGGTCCCATAATTGCCCGATTAACATTCCAGCATGGATATGGGAACCATGATCTGTACATGCCAGACTAACATTTCACCATATAGATGAAACCCTAATTCTGTATTTGACAGACTAACATTCCTCCATGGAGACGGAACCCAGGTACTGCATGTCAGACTAACATTCCACCATGGAGATGGGACCCAGGTTTAGTACCTGCCAGACTAACATTCCACCATGGAAATGGGACCCAGGTTCTGTACGTAACCAACTAACATGATACCAAGGAGATGGTTCCCAGGTTCCATAAGAGACAGACTAACATTCCACCATGGAGATGGGAACCAGGTTCTTTACGTGCTAGACTAACATTCAACCATGGAGATGGTACCAATGATCTCTACGTGCTACACTAACATTTCACCATGGAGATGAGACCCAGGTTCTACTCGTGGCAGACAAACATTCCACCATTGAGATGAGACCCAGTTTACATACATGCTAGTGTAACATTCCACTATGGAGATGGGACCAAGGTTCTGTATGTGCTGGACTAGCATTCCACCATGGAGATGTGACCAAGGTTCCATACATGCTATACTAACATTCCACCATAGAGATGGGATATAGGTTCTGTACGTTCCAGGCTAACATTCCACCATGGAGATGGGACCCAGGTTCTGTATGTGCCAGACTAACATTCCTCCATGGAGATGAGACTCACCTTCTACCAGTGCCATACAAACATTCCACCATGGAGATGGAACTCAGGTTCCATATTTGCCAGACTAACATTCCAGCATGGATATGGGACCCATGATCTGTACGTGCCAGACTTACATTTCACCATGGAGATGAAACCCTACTTCTTTATTTGACAGACTAACATTCCACCATGGAGATGGAAACCAGGTACCGTGTGTCAGATTAACATTCCACCATGGAGATGTTACCCAGGTTCCGTATGTGCCAGACTAAGAGTTTACCATGAAGATGGGACCCAGGTTCCGTACATGCTAGACCAAAATTCTACCATGGAGATGGGACCCAGGTTCTGTATGTAACACATTGACATTCCACCATGGAGATTGTACCCAGGTTCTGTACATGCCAGCCTAACATTCCACCATGGAGATGGAACCCAGGTTCCGTATGTGCCAGACTTAGATTTTCCATGGAGATGGTACCCAGGTTCTGTACCTCACCACCTAACATTCCACCATGGAGATATGACCCAAGTTCCACTCATGCCAGACTAATATTCCACTATTCAGATGGGTCCCAGGTTACGTACATCCTAGAAAAACGTTCCACCATGGTATGGTATCAAGGTTCTGTATGTGCCAAACTAACATTCCACCATGGTGTTGGGACCCATGATCTGTCATGCTAGACTAACTTTACATCATGGAGATGGAACCAAGGTTTCACCATTTCCATACAAACTTTTCACTGTGGAGATGGGACTCAGGTTCCGTATGTGCCAGACTAACATTCTAGCATGGAGATGTATACCAGGTCCCTTATGTGGCAGACTAATATTTCACCATGGAGATGGGACCGAGGTTCTGTATTGGACATACTAACATTGCACAATGGAGATGGAACCCAGGTACCACGTGCCAGACTAACATTAAACCATGGAGATGGGACCCAGTTTCCGTATGTGCCAGACTAACATTTTACCATGGAGATGGGACCCACGTCCCGTACATGTTAGATTAATTTTCCACCATGGAGATGGGACTCAGGTTCTTTACGTGCTGGACTAACATTCCACCATGGTGATGGGTCCCATGATCTATACGTTCTAGTCTAACATTCCACCATGAAGATGGGACCCCGGTACCATACGTGCCAGAATAACATTCCACCATGGAAAAGAGACCCACGTTCCACACGTGCCAGACTAATATTAAACTTTTCAGATGGGTCAAAGGTTCCGTACAAGCTAGACAAACATTCCACCATGGAGATGGTACCCGGGATCTGTACATGCCAGACTAACCTTCCCCATGGTGAAGGGACACAATCTGTACGTGCTAGACTAACATTCCCCCATGGAGATGGGACCAGGGTTCCGTACATGCCAGACTAACATTCCACTATGAAGATGACTCCCAGGTTCCACCCATGAGAGATAAATATTTGACCATGGAGATGGGACTCACGTTCCGTATAAGCTAGACTAACATTCCAGCATGGAGATGGATACCAAGTTCCCTATTTGCCAGACTTTCATTCCACCATAGAGATAGGCCAAACTATTTGTACGTTCCAGAATAACATTACCCATGGAGATAGGAGGCAGGTTCCGTACGTGCCAGAATAACATTCCATCATGGATATGGGACCCAGGTTCTGTATGTGCCGGACTTACATTCCACCATAGAGATGGGACCCTGGTTCCATATGTGCCAGACTAACATTCCACCATGGAGATGGGACCTAGGTTCCGTACGTGCCAGACTAACATTCCACTATGGGGAAATTATCCAGGTTCTGTATGTGCCAGACTAACATTCCACCATGGAGATGGGACCCAGGTTCAGTACCTGCCAGACTAACATTCCATCATGGAATTGGGACCCAGGTTCCATTCGTAACCAACTAACATTCCACCATGTAGATGGTTCCCAGGTTCCACACGAGGCAGACTAACATTCCACCATGGAGATGGGAACCAGGTTCTTTACGTGCTAGACTAACATTCAACCATGGAGATGGTACCAATGTTTTGTACGTGCTAGACTATCATTTCACCATGGAGATGAGACCCAGGTTCTACTCGTGGCAGACAAACATTCCACCATGGAGATAGGACCCAGTTTACATACATGCTAGTGTAACATTCCACTATGGAGATGAGATCCAGGTTCTGTATGTAACAGCCAAACATTACACCATAGGGATGGGACCCTGATTTCGTACATAACAGACTAACATCAACATGCCATTGGGACACAGGGTTTGGATGTGAAAGACTAACATTCCACCATGGAGATGGGACCCAAATTCCGTCCATGCTAGACTAACGTTTCACCATGGAAATGAAACCCAGGTTCCGTCCTTAACCGACTAACATTCATCTATGGAGATGGGACCCAGGTTCCAAACGTGCCAGAGTAACATTCCACCATGGTAATGGGACCCAGGTTCCGCATGTAACAGACTAACATTCCACCATGGAGATGGTACCCAGGTTCTGTACAGGCCGGACTAATATTCCACCATGGTGATGGGTCTCAGGTTGTGTATGTGCCAGACTAACATTCCACCATGGAGGTGGGACCCAGGTTCCGTATATAATAGACTAACATTCCACCATGGCGATGGGACCCAGGGTTTGTACGTGCCAGACTAACATTGCACCATGGAAATGGGACCGAGTTTCGGTATTTGACAGAGTAACATTTCACCATGCAGATGAGAACCTGGATCCACATGTGCCAGAATAACATTCCACCATGGAGATGGGACACATGTTCTAAAAGTGCCAGAATAACATTCCACCATGGAGATGGCCCCATGTTTTATACGTGCCAACTAATATTTCACCATGACAATGGGACCCAAGTCTATATGTAACGGACTAACATTCCTCTATGGAGATGGGACCCAGCTTTTACATGTGCAAGACTAACATACCACCATGGAGTTGTTACCCAGGTTCTGTATGTGCTGGACCAACTTTCCACCATGAAGATGGCACCGAGATTCCACACGTGCTAGACAAGCATTCTACCATGGAGATGGGACCAAGGTTTCTTGTGCCAGACTAAGATTCCACCATGGAGATGGGCCCTGCTTTTATACTTGCCAGACTACCATACCACCATCGAGATTTGATGCAGGTTCAGCATTCCAGACTAACATTGCTCCATGGAGATGGTACCCACATCCCGTACGTGCCAGACAACCATTCAACCATAGAGATGGGTCCCAGGTTCTGTACGTGGCAGACAGATATTCCATCAGTTCCACACGTGCCAGACCAACATTCCACCATGGAGAGGGGACCAGGTTCCACACATGCCAGAGTAACAATCCACCATGGAGAGGCGACCCAGGTTCTGTATGTGCCAGTCAAACATTCCACCCTGACGATTGGACACAGATTACACAAGTGCCAGACTAACATTCCACCATGAAGGTAGGACCCAGGTTCCCTACATGCCAGATAAACATTCCACCATGAAGATGGGACCCAGGTTCCAAATGTGCAAGACTAAGATTCTAGCATGAAGATGGGTACCAGGTTCCTTATCTGCTAGACTAACATTCCACCATAGAAATGGGACCCATTATCTGTATGTGCCAGACTAACATTCCACCAAGGAGATGAGACCCAGGTTCCATATGTGCCAGATTAAAATTCCATCATGTAGATGGGACCCAGGTTCCGTACATGCTTGACTACTATTCAAACATGGGGATGATACCCAGGTTATGTACGTGTTGGACTAACATTCCACCATGGAGATTGGACCCAGGTTCTGTATGTAACAGACCAACATTCCAACATGGAGATGGGACCCTGGTTCCGTACATAACAGACTAACATCACCATGGCAATGAGTCCCAGAGTTTGATGTGCCTGACTAACATTCCACCATGGAGATGGGACCGAGGTTCCATATTTGATAGACTAACATACCACCATGGAGATGAAACCCATATTCCGTAGGTAACAGACTAACACTCCACGATGGAGATGGGACCCAGGTTCTGTACGTGCCAGACTAACATTCCACCATGGAATTGGGACCAAGGTTACACACGTGCCAGACTAACATTGCACTATGGAGATGGGACCCAATTACCGTACATGCTAAACTAACATTCCACCATAAAATTGGGACAAAGGTTCTGTGTGCCAGACTAAGTTTCCACCATGGAGATAGGACCCAGGTTCTGTACATGCCATACTAACATTCCAACATAGAGATGGGACACAGGATACATAAGTGCGAGACTGACATTCCACCATGGAGAAGGTACCCAAGTTCAACACCTGCCAGACTGTCATTCAACCATGGAGATGGGACCCTGGTTCTGTATTTGACAGACTAACATTGCACCATGGAGAAGGGACCCAGGATCCACGTGCAAGACTAACATTCCATCATGGATATGGGACCCAGGTTCTGTACATGCCAGACTTATATTCCACCATGGTGATGGGACCAGGTTCCATATGTGCCAGACTAACATTTTACCATGGAGCTGGGACCCAGGTTCCATACGTGCTAGCCTAACATTCCACCATGATGATGGGACCCAGGTTCCATATCTAACAGACTAACATTCCACAAGGGAGATGGGACACAGGTTCTGTACATGATAGACCACGATTCCACAATGGACATGGGACCCAGCTTCCACATGTGCCAGACTAACATTCCACCATGTTGATGGAACCCAGGTTCTGTACATGCCAGACTAACAGACCACCATGGAAATGTGACCCATGATATGTACGTGCTAGACTAACATTCCAGCATGGAGATGGGACCCAGGTTCTTTACGTGCCAGACTAACTTTCCAACGTAGAGAAGAGACTCAGGTTCCACAGGTGCCAGATTAACATTCCAACATCTAGATGGAACCCAGGTTCCGCACTTGCCAGACTAACATTCCAACAACGAGATGGACCCAGGTTCCGTATGTGCAAGACTACCATATTACCATGGAGATGGGACCCAGGTTCTGTATGTGCCAGACTAACATTCCAACATTAGGATGGGACCCAGGATCCGCACATGCCAGACCAACATTATACCATGGAGATGGGACGCAGGTTCCGAACATGCCAGACTAACATTCCATCATGGAGATGGGACCCAGATTAAATACGTGCCAAACTAACTTTCAACTATAGAGAAGGGACACATGTTCAACACGTGCCAGACTAACATTCAACCAGGGAGATGGGATCCTGATTCTGTATTTGACAGACTAAACTTGCACCAAGAAGATGGGACCCAGGTTCCACTTGCCAGTCTAACATTCCACGATGGAGATGGGACTCAGGTCCTGTACTTGCCAGACTAAAATTCCACCATGGAGATGGGATCCAGGTTCCGTACGTAACAGACTATCATTCAACTATGTTGATGGGACCCAGGGTCCATATGTGCCAGACTAACATTTTACCATGGTGATGGGACCCAGGTTCTCTACGTGCCGGACTATCATTCCACTGTGGGGATGGGACACATGATCTGTATGTGCTAGTCCAACATTCCACCATGGAGATGGGACCCAGATTCCATACGTCCAAGACTAATATTCCACCATGGAGATGAGACCCAGGTTCCACACGTGCCTGAATAACATTCCACCTTGGAGATGTGACCCAGGTTCTGTATGTGATAGACTAACATTCCACCATAAAGATGGGACCCAGGTTCGACACTTGCCAGACTGACATTCCACCATGGTGATCGACCCAGGTTCCGTATGTGCCAAATTATCATTTTACCATTGAGATGGGACCCAGGTTCCACACGTACCAGGCAAACATTCCATGATGGAGATGGGAAGCAGCTTCTATACGTGCCTGACTAATATTCCACAATGGAGATGGGACCCAGGTTCCACATGTGCCAGACTAACATTCCACTATGGAGATGGTACCCAGGTTCTGTACATGCAGGACTAATATTCCACCAGGGTGATGAGATCCAGGTTCTGCACATGCCAGACTAACATTACACCATGGAGATGGGACCCATGATCTCTACGTGCTAGACTAACATTTCACTAGGGAGTTGGGACCCAGGTTCGGTACATGCTAGATTAACATTCCACCATGGAGATTGAACTCAGGTTCCACATGGGCCAGACTGACATTCCAGCATTGAGATGAGACCCACGAAATGTACGTGCAATACTAACATTTCACCGTGGAGATGGGATTCTCATTCTCTATTTGGCAGACTAACAGTTCACCAAGGAGATGTGACCCAGATACCACGTGCCAGAATAACATTCCACCATGGAGATGGGACCCAGATTCTGTACGAACCAGTCTAACATTCCACCATGGAGATGGGACCCAGTTTCTTTATGTGCCAGACTAAGATTTCAGCATGGGGATGGGTACCAAGTTCCCTCTGTGCCAGACTAACATTCCACCATGGGGATGGGAACCAGGTACCGTGTACCAGAATAACATTCCACCATGGAGATTCTATCCAGTTTCTGTACGTGCCAGACTAACATTCCACCATGGAGAAGGGACCCAGGTTCTGCAAGTGCCAGACTAACATTCCCTCATGGAGATGAGACCCAGTTTCTCTACATGCCATACTAACATTCCACCATGGAGATGGGACCTGGGATCTGTACGTGTCAGAATAATATTCCACCATGGACATGGTACTTAGGTTCCGTGTGCTATACTAACATTCCACGATGAAGATGGGACACAGGTTCTGTACGTGACAGACTGACATTCCTCCATGGGGATGGGACCCAAGTTCAACACATGCCATACTAACATTCCACCATGTTGATGCGACACAGGTTCCACATGTGGCAGACTAAGTTTCCACTATTAAGATGGGGCCTAGGGTCCTTACATGCCAGACTAACATTCCACTATGGAAATGGGACCCTGGTTCCTTGTGCTATACTAACATTCCACCATGGAGATGGCACACAGGTTCTGTACATGTTAGACTAACTTTTCACCATGGAGATGGGACCATGGTTCTCTATTTGACAGTGTAACTTTCCACCATGGAGAAGGGACCCAGGTACTGCATGCCAGACTAACATTCCACCATGGAGATAGGAGCCAGTTTCCACATGTGCCAGACTAACATTTCAACATGGAGACGGGACCCAGGTTTTGTACATGCCAGACTAACATTAAGCCATGGAGATGGTACCCAGTTACCACATGCCAGACTAACAACACACCATTGAGATGGGACCCAGGTTCCATGTGCTATAGTAACATTCCACAGTGGAGATGGGACGCAGCTTCTGTACGTGCCAGACTAACATTACACCATGGAGATAGGACCCAGATTTCACACATGCCAGACTAACATTCCACTATGAAGATGGTACCCAGGTTCTGTACATGCCCGACTAACATTCCACCAGGGTGATGGGACCCAGTTTCCCCACATGCCAGACTAACATTACTCCATGTAGATGGAACCTAAGTTCCACACGTGCCAGAATGACATTCCACCATGGAGATGGGACACAGGTTCTCTACGTGCCAGACTAATATTCCACTGTGAAGATGAGACCCTGGTTCCACACATGCCAAACTAATGTTCCACCATGGATATGGTACCCAGGTTCTGTGTGCTATATTAACATTCCACGATTGAAATGGAAGGCAGGTTCTGTACGTTCCAGAATAATATTTCATCATGGAGATGAGACCCAATATCAGTACGTGCCAGACTAACATTGCACCAAGGAGATGGGACCAAGGATCTGTATGTGCCAGACTAACATAACACCATGGAAATGGGACCCACGTTCCACATATGCCTGACTAAAATTACACCATGGATATGGGATCCAGGTTCTCCACATGCCAGATTAACATTCTACCATGGAGATATGTCTCTGGTTCTGTATTTGACAGACTAACATTCCCCCATGGAGATGGAACCCAGGTTCCATGTATAACATTATCATTCCACAATGGAGATGGGACGCAGGTTCCGTACATCCTAGACTACCGTTCTACCATGGAGAGGGTCCCAGGTTCTGTATGTGCTGGACTAATATTTCACCATGGAGATGGGACCGAGGTTCTGTATTTGACAGACTCACATTCCACCAGGGAGATGAGACCATGGTTCCTCACGGTCCAGACTAACATTCTACCATGGAGATGAGACCCAGGTTGCACACGTGCCAGACAAACATTCCACCATGGAGATGGAACCCAGGTTCCAGACATGCCAGACTAATTTTCCACCATGGAGATTGGACCCTATTCTGTATGTGCAGACTAGCATTCAACCATGGAGTTGGGACCCAGGTTCTGTACATACTAGACTAACATTCCACCATTGAGATGGGACCCAGGATCTGTATGTGCCGGACTAATATTCCACCATGGAATTGGGACCAAGTTTCCACATATGCCAGATTAACATTCCACCAAGGAGTTGGGACCCAGGTTCTGTACATGCCAGAATAACATTCTACCATGGAGATGGGACCCAGGTACCGCGTCCCAGACTAACATTCCACCTCGGAGATGGGACCCAGGTCCCGAAAGTACAAGACTAACATTCCACCATGGAGATGGGACGCAGATTCTCTACGTGCCAGACTAACATTCCACCATGGAGGTGGGACGCAGGTTCAGTACATGCTGTACTAACATTCTACCATGAATATGGGACCCAGGTTTTGTACGTGCAAGACAAATATTCCACCAAGGAGATGGGAACAAGTTTCTGTATGTGACAGACTAACATTCCACCATGGAGATGGGACCCAGGATCCGTACATGCCAGAGTAACATTCCACCACAGAAATGCTACATAGGTTCCACACAAGCCAGTCTAACATTCCACTATTCAGATGGGCCCCAGGTTTTGTGCATGCTAGACAAACATTGCATCATGGAGATTGTAACCAGGTTCTGTACGTGACAGACTAACATTCCACCATGGAGATGGGAGCCAGGTTCATCAAATGCCAGACTAACATTCCACCATGGAGATGAGACCCTGGTTCCACACATGAAAGACTAACATTCCACCATGGAGATGGTACCCAGGATCCGTGTGCTATACTAAAATTCCACCATGGAAATGGGACCCAAGTTCCATACATGTTAGACTAACATTCCACCATGGACATGGGACCCTGGTTCTCTATTTGACAGACTAACATTCCACCTTGGATATGGTACCCAGGTACAGCGTGCCAGACTAACATTCTACCAAGGAGATGGGACCCAGGTTCCATACTTGCCAGACTACCATTACACCATGGAGATGGGACCCAGGTTCTGTACATGCTGTATTAATATTCCAGCAGGGTGATGGACGCAGGTTCTGTAGGTGCCAGAATAACATTCCACCATGGAGATGGTACCCAGGTTCCGTACGTA
>JAQHUG010000862.1:48909-96892 GCA_028555095.1 Dicrostonyx torquatus | reverse complement strand
CTTCCATTTCCTGGTATCCTCTTCAATTTCTTTCTTCAAAGACTTAAAGTTCTTGTCAAATAGCTCTTTTACTTCCTTAGTTAGTGTTACCCCAAGATACTTTATGCTATTTGTGGCTATCATGAAAGGTGAAGTTTCTCTGATTTCCCTCTCTGTTTCTTTGTCCTTAGTGTATCGGAGGGCTCCTGATTTTTTTGAGTTGATCTTGTATCCTGCCACTTCACTGAAGGTATTTATCAGCTGTAGAAGTTTCTTGGTAGAGGTTTTGGGATTACGTATGTACAGTATCATATCATCTGCAAATAACAAAAGTTTGACTCCTTCCTTTCCAATTCGAATCCCTTTGATCTCCTTATGTTGTCTTATAGCTATTGCTAGAACTTCAAGTACTATATCAAAGAGATATGGAGTGAGTGGACAGCCTCGTCTCGTTACTGATTTAGTGGAAATGCTTTGAGTTTCTCTCCATATAATTTGATGTTAGCTGTTGGCTTGCTGTATATTGCTTTAATTATATTAAGATTTTATCCTTGTATCCCTACTCTCTCCAAGACCTTTATCATAAAGGGGTGTTGAATTTTGTCAAAAGCCTTTTCAGCATCTAATGGAATGATCAAATGGTTTGTTTCCTTCAGTTTATTTATATGATGGATTACATTGATAGATTTATGTATGTTGAACCAGCCCTGCATCTCTGGGATGAAGCCTACTTGATCAAATTGGATTATTTTTTTGACATATTCTTGAATTGGGTTTCCTAGTATTTTATTGAGAATTTTTGCATCTATGTTCATAAGTGAAATTGGTCTGTAATTCTCTTTCTTTGTTGCATCTTTGTGTGGTTTAGGTATCATGGTAACTGTAGCTTCATAAAATGAGATTGGCAATGACCCTTCTTTTTCTATAATGTGAAACACACTAAGGAGTATAGGTATTAGCTCTTCTTTAAAGTTCTTGTAGAATTGTGCGTTAAAACCATCTGGACCTGGGCTTTTTTTGGTTGTGAGGTTTCTGATGACAGTTTCTATTTCCTCACAACTTATGGGTCTGTTCAGTTTGTTCACTTGGTCTTGATTTAATTTCAGTATATGGTATTTATCTAAAAAGGTATCCATTTCTTTTACATTTTCCAGCTTTGTGGCATACAGGCTTTTGTAGTAAGACCTAATGATTCTCTGAATTTCCTCATTGTCTGTGGTTATGTCCCCCTTTTCATTTTTGATCTTGTTAATTTGAATA
Source organism: Dicrostonyx torquatus (assembly GCA_028555095.1). Classification (NCBI taxonomy): domain Eukaryota; kingdom Metazoa; phylum Chordata; class Mammalia; order Rodentia; family Cricetidae; genus Dicrostonyx; species Dicrostonyx torquatus. The sequence goes on along the minus strand of JAQHUG010000862.1, from coordinate 95,653 downwards.
TTTTCTCTCTGCCTTTTGATTAGTTTGGATAAGGGTTTGTCAATCTTGTTGATTTTCTCAAGAAACCAGCCCTTTGTTTCATTGATTCTTTGTATTGTTTTCTGTTTATCTATTATGTTGATTTCAGCCCTCAGTTTGATTATTTCTAGTCTTCTACTCCTCCTTGGTGAGTCTGCTTCTTTTTTTTTCGAGATCTCTCAGGTGTGCTGTTAATTCACTAATGTGTGCCTTCTCCATTTTCTTTATGTGAGCACTAAGTTCTATGAACTTTCCTCTTAGCACTGCTTTCATAGTATCCCATAGGTTCAGATATGTTGTTTCTTTATTTTCGTTGAATTCAAGGAAGACTTTAATTTCTTTCTCTATTTCTTCCTTGACCCAGGCATGGTTCAGTAGTTGACTGTTCTGTTTTGATGAGTCTGTAGGCTTTTGGGGGGTGGAATTGTTGTTAAATTCTATCTTTACTACATGGTGATCCAATAAGACACAAGTGGTTACTCCAATTTTTTTGTATCTCTGGATGTTTGCTTTGTTACCGAGTATGTGATCGATTTTCGAGAAGGTTCCATGAGACGCTGAGAAGAAGGTATATTCTTTCCTGTTTGGGTGGAATGTTCTATAGATGTCAATTAAGTCCATATGATTCATTACATCTGTTAGATTTCGTGGTTTTTTTTTTGTTGTTAAGTTTCTGTCTGGTTGACCTGTCCATTGGTGAGAGTGCTGAAATCTCCTACGATTAGTGTGTGTGGTTTGATGTGTGCTTTGAGATCAAGTATTGTTTCTTTTACATATGTGGGTGCTTTTTTATTAGGGGCATAAATATTCAGGATTGAGACTTCTTCTTGATGAATTTTTCCTGTTATGAGTATGAAGTGTCCATCTCCGTCTCTTCTGATTGCTTTTAGTTTGAAGTCGATTTTGTTAGATATTGGTGTAGCCACTCCTGCTTGTTTCTTAGGACCATTTGATTGAAAAACCTTTTCCCAACCCTTTACTCTGAGATAATGTCTGTTTTTGATTGAGGTGTGTTTCTTGTAAACAGCAAAATTTTGATCCTGTTTTTGTATCCATTCTCTTTACCTGTACCTTTTTATAGGTGAGTTGAGTCCATTGATATTAAGCGATATTAATGACCAGTTGCTGTTAACTCCGGTTATTTTCTTTCTGGTGGTAGGGTTTTGTGTTTCCCTACTTTGATATGTGCTGGTGGAGGGTTGTTAGATGTCTTTGTTATTATGGGTGTTGTTTGCTTCCTTTAGTTATGGTTTACCTTCTAGTACTTTCTGTAAGGCTGGGTTTGCGGCTATGTATTGCTTAAATTTGCTTTTATCCTGGAATATCTTGTTTTCTCCATCGAAGGTGAAAGAAAGCTTTGCTGGGTATAGTAGTCTGGGCTTGCATCCATGGTCTCTTAGCATCTGCCGTACATCTATCCAAGAGAAGTCAGGTGTAATTCTGATGGGTTTACCTTTATATGTTACTTTCCCCTTTTCCTTTGCAGCTCTTAATATTCTTTCTTTATTCTGTATGTTTTGTGTTTTGATTATTATATGGCGAGGGAATTTTTTTTGATCCAGTCTATTTGGCATTCTGCATGCTTCTTAAACCTTCATAGGGATATCCTTCTTTAGTTTGGGAAAATTTTCTTCTATAATTTTGTTGAATACATTTTCTGTGTCTTTGAGCTGGAATTCTTCTCCTTCTTCTACTCCTATTATTCTTAGGTTTGTTTTTTTATGGTGTCCTAGATTTCCTGGATGTTTTGTGTTACATATTTGTTGGATTTGTTGTTTTTTTTTGATCAATGAATTTATTTTTAGTGCTGAGATTCATTCTTCTATCTCTTGTATTCTGTTGGTTATACTTGTCTCTGCAGTTCCTGATCATTTATCCAGCTATTCCATATCCAGCCTTCTCTTGGTCTGTATTGTCTTCATTGCCTCCATTTCAGTTTTCAGGTCTTGAACTGTTTCGTTTACCTGTTTGATTGCTTTGTCTTGGTTTTCTAGGGTATCTCTGAGGTATTTATTCATTTCTTCTAACTTTTTGTTAGTCTTTTTATCTCTTTCTCTAAAAGAGTTTTTCACCTCTTCTTTAAAGGTCTCTATCACTTTCATAAGGCTATGTTTAAAGTCTATTTCTTCTACTTCTTCTGGATTAGGTTGTTCAGGTGTTCCTGTTGCGTATTCCCTAGATCCTGGTGTTATCATATTGCTTTTCAGGTTGTTGGAGAAATTCTTGCATTGGTGCCTGCCCATCTTTTCCTTTCACTGTGGTCAGAAGATTCTAGGTGACTTGGTCCTTATGTTGCAACTGACTGTGTACTTGGGGGATTTTTCTTGTTCTGTTCTCCCTTAGGCTTCCTCTGCACTGGAGATAGATCTCAGATCACCTCCTCCCTGGAGCAGGATGTGGTGTTGATTCTAAGGACACTGAATGAATGGCTCAGCTGGTACTGGATCAATGCCACTTGTTGGCCAAGGGCCCCATAGACAAACGCACAAGCTTGGTTGATGCTAGTTCCTTCAGATGTTTCCTCCAGATGTTTCTGCAGGAACCTCCAGATGTTTCTACTGGAACCTTCAGATGTTTCTGCTGAACCTCCAGATGTTTCTGCTGGGATCTCCAGATGTTTCTTCTGGGACCTCCAGATGTTTCTGCTGGGACTACATCAGGGCCTCCTGTTGCTCCAGGATCCCAGAGGCAAAAGCATCTCTGTGGGACAAATAACCCCGCTTCCCTGCTCTCCCTCCCTGGACCCCAGAGCCTCAGCCCTGGAGCCTACTGCTTTGTGAGGTTCCAGGACCCTGCAGCTGAAAGGTAGAGCTTTTTTGGGAAGCCAGGGTTCTGAAATGTGGAGTTTTTAACTGCTGACTTGACACACAGGCAGCCCTGGGAGAGGGCTTGTGCCAAGCAGAGCTGATGACAAGAAGCCAAGCCAGAGGCAGGCAGGCAACCTGGGGGATTGGGGTGGGGGGTGTGAGGAGGTTCTAAAGCATTGAGGCACCAGATAATGCTGCAAAACTATCCCACATCAGTTTGGAAATTATTATTAAAAGGGGTTATTTATTGGAGGGGAAAAAACTTACAGATCAATGTCCCAAACCACAGTCCTCTATTCGGAAACAGAAAACAGAGAGCCTAGCAGTCTGAACGGGAGCTGAAAGCAAGAGAGAGCAAGCAGAGTGCTGTGCCAGCTTTTTAAAATGAAAGAGACCATGCCCCAGTGGGCTGGTATCTTAAAGGCTGTTGGCTGAAGGAGCAGAAGGAGCTCCCGCAACAATCAGGGATACAGGGAACACTCCTAAACATGATAAAGGCAATATGCAGTAAGCCAACAAACAAAAGCAAACTAAATGGACAGAATCTCAAAGCTATTCCACTAAAATCAGGAAAAATAAAAGGCTATCTACACTCTCCATATCTATAGTCTATAGAACTGGAAGTTCTAGCTAGAGCAATAAGACAACAAACAAAATGAAATCAAGTGATACAAGTTGGAAAAGAAAAAAAATCAAACTTTCATTATTTGCTGATGATGTGATAGTATACATAAGTGACCCCAAAATTTCTACAAGAGGACTCCTATAGCTGACAAACACCTCCAGTAATTTGGCAAGATACAAGATTAACTCAAAAAAGTCAGTAGCCCTCCTACTTACAGATGATAAATGGACTGAAAAAGAAATCAGAGAAACATCACCGTTCACAATAGCCACAAACAACATAAAATATCTTGGGGTAACTCTAACCAAACAAGTGAGAGACCTATATGAAATAAACTTTAATTCTTTGAAGAATGAAACTGAAGAAGATATCAGAAAGTGGAAAGATCTCCCATGCTCATGGACAGGTAGGATTAACATAGCAAAAAATAACAGTCTCATCAAAGGCAATCTATAGATTCATGCAATACTCATTGAAATCCCAGCACAGTTTTTCCAGACCATAGAAGAAAAATACTAAATTTCTTATGGAGAAACAAAAAACCAAGGATAGCCAAAACAACCCTATACAATAAAGGAACATTGGAGGCATCACCATCCCAGATATCAGCTCTATTTAGAGTTACAGTAATAAAATCAGCTTACTTTTAGCATAAAAACAGACAAGTGGACCAATGGAATTGAATAAAAGTTCCTGATATTAGCCAACATAGCTATGAACAACTGAGTTTTGACAGAAAAGCTAAAATTATACAATTGTAAAGCATCTTCAACAAATGGTGCTGGCATAACTGGATGTCAACACGTAGGAGAATGAAAATAGAACCATATCTATTGCTATGCACAAAACTCATCCAAATCTATCAAAGATCTCAACTTAAATTAATCCAGAGTGAACCTCATAAAAGAGAAATTAGGAAGTAGCCTTCAGGGCATTGGCACAGGAGACCACTTCCTAAATATAATACCAGCAACACAAACACTAAAAGCATCAATTATTAAATTGGACCTCCTGAAACTGAGAAGCTTCTGAAAAGCAAAGGACACAGTCAACAAGACAAAATGGCAACCTACAGAATGGGAAAAGATCTTTACCAAACTCAGATCTCCAAATATATGAAGTATCCAAGGAACTAAATATCAAATTTCCAAATAATCCAACTTAGAAATGGGGTACTCAATAGAAGAATCTCAAATCGCTGAAAGATATTGCTCAACAGCCTTCATCAAGGAAATAGAAATCAAAAACAATTTGATATATCATTATATACCTGTCAGACAGGCTAAGGTTAATAACATTGATGACAACTTATGCTAGAAAGGATGTGGAGTAAGGGGAACACTCCACCATTGCTGATAGGAGTGCAAATTTGTATAGCAGCTGTAGAAATCAGTATGGTGGTTTCTCAGAAAATTAGGAATCAGTTCTCCTCAGAACCCAGCTATACCACTTTTAGGCATATACCCCCCCAAAAGCACACACATACCTAAAGGAAATTTTCCCAATTATGTTCATAACAACATTATTCATAGTAGCCAGAACCTGAAAACAACCAAGATGCCCCTTCAGTCAAAGAATAGATAAAGAGAATGTGCCACATTTACATACTGGAGTACTACCCAGTGGTGTAAAAAAGTGAGATCTTTAAATTTGCAGGCAAATGGACAAAACTAGGAGAAAAATATCCTCCATGAGGTAACCCACACCCAGAAAAACTAATGTAGTATGTACTCACTCATAAGTGGATACCAGACATAAAACAAAGGATAACCAGCCTGCAGTCCACAACCCCAGAGAAGATTGAATCCTCTTCCAGAAATAGATGGAAACAGATGCAGAAATCCATAACTAACCACAGCGATGAGATCCCAGAGTACAAAGGAAGTGAGAGAGGAGGGATAATATGAAGAATGGGGTCAAGACCATGATGGGGAAATTCACAAAATTATTTGAACCAAGTTAGTGAGATATCACTGACTTAGGACTGACAAATGAGAAACCTGCATAAGATCAAACTAGGGCCCCTGAATACAGCTGACAGTGGTGTGGCTTGGGTGACATATGGGCCATAACTCTAATGCATAAACTGACTTTATAGAACCAATTCTCCATGGAGAGATACATTGCTCAGCCTAGGCACAGGAGAGAGAGCCTTGTTCCTGCCTCAACAAGGTAATGGGTCTTAGTTGACTTCCCAGGGAAGGCCTTACCCTCTCTAAGAGTTGGTGGGGTGGGATGGAGGGAAGGGGAGACAGGAGGAGAGGAGAAAGGGGGAACAGGGATTGATATGTTTAAAAAAACTAAAAAAAATCTAGAATCTATGATTTGGTGTACATATCTTAATTTTCCAAATGCTGCAAAATGAAACACATCCATTTGCCAAATTTCACTTCTTTGAGTACCCTTTGGGTTACTTCCTGCATGTCGTGGAGTTTGGTTATAAGGAAAAAGTAGAACATTTGCTTATAATTTCCTTGGCTTGCTGCAAAGTGATGGGGAAAAAAATCTCTTTTCAAACACTTGTATTGTATGATATATTTTATAAAATTTTGAGATCTCCAGCACATTTTCTAGTAATAATTGATCAATTTTATCATTACCTTGTGCTAGAGGGCCTGGAAGACCCATTTGGGCTCTGCTATGTAATATATGAGAGATGGTTCCTATTCCTGTTCCTGTAACTGTATAAATAACAAAGTTAATTCTTAATAATCCAGAATAAGTTCAGTGGTTTCAATGTGTAACACAACTCTTTTTGCATATTGAGAGTCAGTGACTATATTAAGAGCTTCTAAAATATCCAATAGGACCATAAGAATAGCATATAATTCTGACTTTTTAACAAATTATAAGGGCTCAATGAACAGTATCAACCAGCCACATTACTGAAAATTTTTTATTTGTAACCTGCCTTTCATGATTTATTCAAATCAATATGGAATGTAAGGGCTCCAGATAGTGGTGTTCCCTGTACAATGTGAGGAAGGACCCAATTGTTTCTTCTTAGGAACTCAAGTCTCTTGTTTTGGGGATGTTTGTTGCTAATCTCCCAAATATGTATTACAATCTCTTTACCAATGTTCATTTTCAATCCAAAAAAGGAGATTTTAGCATTAGTAAAAGGTACTAAAATTTCTTCTGGGTCTATTCCTGTTAAATGACATCTTAAATTTTTATTTTAGTATCAACTCAGAAACCTGTTTTACATAGGACTTTAAATTTTTACTCAGGTTGTATGGTAAAAAATATCCATTCTAAGATACCATTTTCTCTCTTGATTAAAATCTCTGTAGGGAAATGTATAAAGGATGGAATAACCAGAATGAGATCAACTCTGGATCCAATAATCCTCATGTGCATCTTGTAATTTCTTTTCTATAAAAGCCAATTCTCTCTCGATTTCAGTTGATAATTCTCTTGTACTATTTAAGTCTGACTCACCTTGTAAGGTTTGAAATAAATTATTCAGTTCTTGAGTAATTAATTCAATTGTGAGTTTTATTGAGTTAATGTATCCCAGCACTTTAAAAAGTACAAAGTCTAAAATTAATCTCTCCTGATTTGTACCTTCCGGGATTGAATTTTTGTGAACCTATGCTATTTTCTAGGTAATTAATAGAATTTCCTATTTGTATTTCTTCAGGAGAAATTTGTAATCCCCAACAAGGCAATTTTTTTAAATTTGTTAAACATTTTTTCCTAAAGTATCTATATATAAATCAGCTAGTAATATATCATCCCAATATTGGCAAATTATAATTGAAGAAACTACACAAATAATTTCTAATTGCTGTCATATAAAACATTGGCATACGATGAGGCTGTTTATCATCGCTTGTGAGAGAATTCCCACTGATATCCCTTAACAGGCTGAGAATTATTATAAGTAGCCACCATAGAGGCAAATTTTTCTCTATTCCCTTTGTAAAGGTGCAGCGAAGAAACAGGCTTCTAAATCAATGCTTAAAATAGAACATTCTTTATGTAAAAGAGAAGGCAGGGGGATTCCAGACTGCAGAGAATTCATCAGCTGAATTACTTTATTTACAGCTCTCAAATCTGTCAACATTTTTTTATTTTCTAGATTTCTTTTTAATAACAAAAACAAGAGAATTCCAAGGACAGGTTGATGCTTAAATATATTGAGAATTTAACAATTCCTGTACCAGCAGTTCTCAGGCATGTAATTTTTTAATGTCAAAGGCCATTGCTCCACCGAGGCAGGTTTATTGGTTAGCCATTTTAAAGATAGGACTTTTGTTACCTCTGAAAGATCAACAGCTTTTGGGCCCTGTTTTTGTACAGCCTGAATGATTGGTTACTATTCTTTAAAATACATTCTAATATTTTTCCCAGAAATATACTCTAGTTTATGGTCTGTTTCTGAGATTGGAGGAATGTTAATCTGAGTATTCCATTGCTGTAACAAATCATGTCCCCATAAATTTATTCCTTTGTTAGTCACATATGGCTTTAAGTTTCCTCTCTGCCCTATGGGTCGTATATATTTGACCCATTTCACTCTTTGTTTTTCCTAAGATAAAGTTCCAATCCCTAAAAGATGAACATTTACTTCTTGAAGGGGCCAACTTGAATGCCAAGATTCTGGTACAATTACTGTAACATCTGGCCTTGTGTCTACAAGACTTTCAATTCCAATATCATTTATTCAAACACTTAGTTTTCTTTGGTTTTGATCATTTATAGAAGTCTGTCAAAATATTCGCTTAATAATTTCTTCTGAAATTTTGGGTTATCTTCTAAAGCTGTTCTATCATCAAGAGCAGTATGATGTTGTTATTGTTGTTGTTGTTGTCACTGTTGTTGTTGATGTTGTTGTTGTGGTTGTTGTTGTTGTTTTACCACAGACACTAGGTCTTTTCATTGCTCTGAGGAGTTTTGCTTATGGTGAAAGAAAGACTAGAAATATCCCCCAAGGCATTTCCATTTCGTAAAGGGTCACCTTGTCCCTTCTTAATATGCATTCATTGATCTATTGTCAAGTTTTGTTGAATTTTCTGCATAATCCAGAAGGCTAGGACATTTTGTTCAGGTTATCTCAAAAGAAACATTGTTTCTGGAAACACACATGTCTACTACAATTTCTTCTTAGATGACCTTGTTTACCAAAATTTAAACATTTGATATTTTGATTTTTTTGGAAGCCTTTTGAAACCACATCTCCTATCCAATCATCATCATGTTTGAGTGTCTCAATATCGAACATGTGTTATATCCATTCTTCTATGGTGCTGATCTCATCATTAAGGGCCCAATTATGCTTCTGTATTGTGAATCAGCATTTTTAAATGCCAAAAATTTAATTACTATTCATCTAACCTTTGGATCAACATCTGCCTAACAAAAGTTGAAAGTATACCATATTAAATTATTATTTTCTTTAAATCTAACATTTCTATAAGATCCCATTTAAACTTTGTATATCCTTTTTTGTTGTTTGTTTGTTTATTACATAACCTGTGTTCTACCTGTATATCTGCTTACAGGCCAGAAGAGGGCACCAGATCTCATTATGAATGGTTGTAAACCATTATGTGGTTGTTGGGAATTCAACTCAGGACTTCTATAAGAGCAGTCAACGCTCTTAACTGCTGAGCTGCCTCTACAATCTTGACAATATTTCTTGAATAGTTACTGAATGAATCACAATTGGTATTTTAATAATCTTAGGCTACTCTTTTCTAATTTTATAAGGTAATGATGAGGTTGGTTTTCCTCTGAATTTTTGAGTCTATGTCTGAACGCTTTTATTATCAGTTTTAATAAATTTCTCTAAGGCTTGCATTTTACCAGTAGTGTTTTTCCCTAAGGCTATGTCTTTTCACTACTAAGCTATTCTAAGGCTCACATATTACCAGTCACCCTTCTTCTCTCTTCATTGGTAAATATTTGTAAAGCCTTTATCTTGCCCATCAAAACTGTCATGTTCTCCTTAGTAAGTTTTGTAAGGCTTGTATATGCTCAGTCACTTTCTTGTTCCCTTGTTTTGAAAGCCATTATCTTGTCAGTCAAAGCTATATTATTCTCATATTAAATTTAGGGCATGCATACCATGTTCTATGGCCTGTGTCTTTCTAATATCTCATATCTGGCACCATTATCAAAACACTTTTAAGGATAAAACATGAATTGCCAGACTATTAAAAATTATGACCAAAATTATATCGATCCCAGCTAAGTTGTTTATCTCCACAGGTAATTCTTCTAGCATCTGGTTCATAGTCCTAGTGACATGGGTCCCAATTCCCTGCATTGTGATATTCCTAAGGATTGACCTGGGGTAGGTTTTAAGATTGTTCTTTTCCTTTTTTCTTTTATTCCCCCCGTTTTGATTTCTTTTCTTATTTATTGAATTTTTTAATTATTACCAGTTTACCGATTAATAGTTTTCAAGTGACTTAGAGCAGTTCAGATCCTCAGAGATTTGTTGTAGAAGTAGTGATGATGTTTGACCAGCAGATTCCAATGCTCTGATGGCTGGGGCTAGTGAAAGTATTCAGATGCAGTGACAATGTATGACCAGCAGGTAGAGCAGGAGTCACATGCATGCAGCTCAGGCTCTACATGCTTATCAAACACTCAAGGACTAGAATTTGCCCAGAAAGACACCTGTAAGTGCCCAGTCCTGGGAACAGGCCAGTGCAAGGAGCATCAGAGCCATGGGTGCACAGGGGCACATGGATCGCAAGCAGAACCTATCTGGGATGGAAGCAAGAAAGAGTCCTTGCCAGAGGGGGCAGAAATGTAAAGCAGGGGTGTGTGTCCTAGAAAGCCAGGATCCCCACTAGACGGCATATCAGTCTTGTACAACTGGGCTCACTCCTAGGTGATTTGGCTACAAGCGACCAGATAGATGGCAGAGCAGACCAGACTCTGCAAGTGTGTCTGGAGAGTTCCACACTCCAGAACACTGGACACTATGAAAGGAGCACTAAGATGAAAGTTCATAGCACTAAGTGCTCAAATAAAGAAAATGGAGAAAGCTCACATTGGTGACTTAAAGCACAATTGAAATCTCTAGAACAAAAAGAAGCAGACTCACCAAGGAGGAGTGGAAGACAGGAAATACTCAGATTGAGGGCTGAAATCAGCAATATAGAAACAAAGAAAACAATACAAAGAATCAATGAAACAAAGAGCTGGTTCTTTCAGAAAATCAAAAAGATAGACAAATCATTTTCCAAACTAATCAAAAGACAGAGAGAAACCATCAAAATTAACCAAGCCATAAATGGAAAAGTAGCATAACAAAAGACACTGAAAAATATAGAGAATCATTCAGTCATATGAAATAATCTGTACTCCACAAACTGGAAAATGTAAAAGAAATGGACAATTTTTTAGAAAGATGTAATATACCAAAATTAAATCAAGACCAGGTAAACAATTTAAATAGACTTATAAAGTGCTAAGAAATAGAAGCTATCATCAAATCCTCCCAACAAAAAAGCCCAGGCTTTAGAACAATTGGTACATTAGCAATTAGATATTCAACATATTGAGGAGTCAACTAGCCCTTGGAATTCTCCTGTTTTTGTTGTAAAAAAGAAATTTCGTAAATGGAGAATGGTGACAGATCTAAGGGCTGTCAATAAGGTAATTCAACCTATGGGCCCTCTACAGTCTGGAAATCCTCTGCCTTCTCTGTTACCAAAAGGATAGTCTCTTATAGTTATTGATTTAAAGGACTGCTTCTTCACTATACCTTTACAAGAAAAGTATAGAGAAAAATTTGCCTTTACAGTGTCTATTTATAATAACTCTCAGCCTACTAGAAAATACCAGTGGACTATCCTCCCACAGGGGATGATCAGTAACCCAACCCTGTGTCAATACTTTGTGAGTCAGCTATTGGAAATAATATGTAGGCAATTTCCTAAGTCTATAATTTACCATTACATGGAAGACATTTTGCTATCTGATTCAAACATAGATACTTTAGAAAGAATATTTGAGGAAGTAAAGATATTTTTGCCTAAATGGGGATTACAATGTCTTGAAAAGATTCAAAGAGGAGATTCTGTTAATTACCGAGGTTACAGAATAGGTTTACAGAAAATTAGAACACAAAAGGCACAAGTTAGGAGAGACTGATTATGGACTCTTTATGGCTTTCAAATATTTTTAGGAGACATTTCCAGTCTATGACTGGCTGTTCGAATAACACCTGATCTAATAATTCATTTAGCAAAACCTTAGATGGTGATAAAGATTTGAATAGTCCCAGAGAATTAACAGCTGAAGCAGAAAGGGAACTGACAATGATTGAGGAAAAATGACAGGGGGCACATGAGGATAGGGTGAATCCAAATCTTAGTTATATTCTGGTCATATTTCCTACAGAAATTTCAATGCAGAAGAAAGATATTATTTTATAATGGATCTTTTTACCACACAAAGCAAGTAAAAATTAAAAACTTATGTGGAAAATGTCTCTGAATTAATTGTAAAAGGTAAAATGAGACTTCATCAACTAGGAGGTATAGACCCAGCAGAAATTATAGTGTCTTTCACTACAGGTAAAATAAAATAGTTAATTTTAAAGAACCTCTAAATATAGTTATTGATTCACAATATGCAGAAAGAGTTACCTTGCATATTGAAACCACTAAATTTATACCAGATGATACAAAATTGACTTTATTGTTTATCCAGGTGCAAGACATAATCAGGAATAGACTTTGTCCTATGTACATAACACACATCCAATCCCATATGGGTCTGCTAGGTCCTCTAGCACAAGGTAACGCAGAAATTGATCAATTATTGATTGGAAGCATGTTGCAGGCCTCAGAATTTCATAAAAACATCATGTCAATGTCATTAGCAAAGGTTTAAAGAAAGAGTTTTCTATTACATGGCAACAAGCTATGGAGATTATAAAGAGGTGCCCTACTTGCTCTTTCTATAATCAAACACCGTTGCCTGCAGGAAGTAACCCAAAGGGTACTCAAATTAATGAAATTTGGCAGATGGATGTGTTTCACTTTATGGAATTTGGTAAATTAATATATGTACACCACACCATAAATATGCACTCAGGTTTTTAATGGGCAATTGCCCTGAGCTCAGAAAAGGCTGATTCGGTAATCACACATTTATTGGAAGTTAGGGCCATCATGGGTTTACCTGTACAAATAAAGACAAACAATGGTCCAGCATATGTATCTATGAAAATGAAATGCTTTTTTTTGCTTATTATAATATAAAGCACATTACAGGTATACCAAATAATCCTGCAGGTCAGGCAGTTATAGAAAGGTCAAATCGTACAATAAAGGATATGTTGAACAAACAGAAAGGAAGAGAAAATACCCTCAGAAATAAATTGAATAATGCTTTATTAACCTTGAATTTTCTTAATGCTAATGAGAAAGGAACAACAGCAGCTGAGAGGCATTGGATAATGGGAAAAACTTCTAAATTGAATCAGCCAGTATAGTTAAAGGATGTGTTGACCTCACAATGGAAACCAGGAGATATACTATGTTGGGGAAGGGGTTTCAATATTGTTTCCACAGGAGATGAAAAATTATGGATACCATCAAAATTAATAAAGATTTGCTTTGTAAATGAGAAATCTATTAAAACAGAAAAATGACAGCTCCTCCACAATGGTGATTACCACACAAGTAGTTAAAAAAAAAAGCATTTAGGATGGGGGCAGGGTTCTGTTCTTGTCTTTGCAGGAAAATACTCATCTTCAAAATTCAAGAAACCTCTGATGTTTGAATGATGACAGGTAGAAAAATAACTATCCAATAAGGACCATCAAGAAAATCAAATATGGTTCATAAGTACAAATAATACAATGTATACATGTATGTATATGTTTATCAATATATAGAGCTGATTTTAGAGTTGGACAATGGCTCTGTCCTTCTTTAAATCCAAGAATGTTGTTTCAAAGAAAAAAGCCAGAGTTTCTATCTCATTTCAAGAGGTGTTTGATGTGGGACAGAAAAGAAAAAGAATTTAGAAAACATCTTTGCTTTTCTTATATCTATTCTTTAATCATAACTTTCATTGAATATATATATATATATGTATGTATACACACACATATATATATGTATATATTCATTGTATATGGCCTTTGGGCAAGGAAATGGCCATGCTCAACCACTGGAAAGATATAGTATCCAGAAATGGATAAAACTGTCAAATCTTGCCAAGACAGGGTAAGATGGTTTTGAAAATTTTCTTGTCTTTGAAAATGGTCTGTCAGGTAGTCTAGGCCATAGCCAAAGTTGGTTGCTTCAACATTGCAAAATGAGACTTACAGTGTGTGTCTGTGTGTTGTGTGTGTGTCTGTATATGTCTATATAAATAATGTGTAAGTTTTCCACAATGAACAATGAATTTTCCTGCAGTAATCTTTGAAGTTTCCAGGAAGAAGATAGGGCCCCATAACAACAATTCTACCTGCTTGATATGATGTCATGATACTGATAGCGCTACTACAAGACCTGTTTTGGGTACCACCCGCACAAGATGGTTCCAACTTGGTTAGCTGAAATGGTGCACATCTTTTATAACGTTTTGGCCAGATCTCCACAAAATACTCAGAGACTATTTGCAATCTTATCAGACATTAATCTTGAAATTTAACCATCATTTTACTTTCATAGGATCCCCTAGAAAGAATGTTGCCCCCATGACAGCTGGAAGTAATTCTAGAAGATGATGTTCCCTCTCCCAGCAAAATTTGTCCTCAGGCTTAGGGACATCATTTAGGGGTAGATTATAATTGGTATATGGTTGAGGGTTCAGGGAGAAATTTTATGAGATCAGGGACCTTTAAAAAAAAAGATGAAAAATTGGAGGATGGGATAATAGATTGGTATTTGTGAGTTATTGTTTAAGACAATTACATTGTTATAGATTTTTGTATGTTGATACAAAGTTAAATTATATTGAATATTGTATGTATGCATGCTTCTACCTCTGTTTAAAACATTTGTATGTATTGATATATATGTATGATATATATATATATACATATATATATATTTATATATACCATATTGCAGTGTACATTTCTACCTCTGATCAAGATACTTGTGCATTGGTGCATTGTTTACATTTGGGGGTCATTGTACTCATTTATTGCATAGTTATTTATTGTCTTAGTCTTTAAGTTAGATAGGTATTAAGAATTACAGATCAATAGTCATCTGTGTTTGTCATACTTATAGTTAGACTAATCAGGTTCTTTAGATACATAGAGATTATATTCTGTATAGATAGATAATCTTCAACCACTTCAAGGATATGTGAAACATAGCATTAAATAACTTAGAGTTTTGTTGACATGAGACATAATTGCTCCTGGCAGCACCAATCTATTCCCAAGAGAATGTTGAGCACTGAAGAAACTCTAGTTGGAACTTGTTTTTCTTCTTGGTAAAAACTGGCCTTTGGGCAAGGAAGTGGCCATGCTCAACCACTGGAAAGATATAGTATCCAGAAATGGGTAAACAGGACTGTCAAATCTTGCCAAGACAGGGTAAGATGGTTTTGAAAATTTTCTTGCCTTTGAAAATGGTCTGTCAGGTATTCTAGGCCATAACCAAAGTTGGTTGCTTCAACATTGCAAAAATGAGACTTTGGATGATTGCTCAGGTAGCTAATTGTCTCTGTCATATATTTCTCACTTTGGAAGCTACTTGATTGTACTTTCTGCCCACTCAAGTAATATTATCTCCCTTCTCAGGCCTTCGATAGGGTTGAAGCTTAGATAGTTATAGTTACCGTCCTCTTATGATCTAGCCAAGCCATTACCTATACAAGACTCAGACTCCATAGGATACAGTGTTTATTAAAACATTTAGCATATGTTCCTTACTTAATATTGTTTATGCTGATTGTAATTCTAATCTTATATTAATATCTGTTCCTACTGCATATTGTTTTGTATTTGGTTCAGAACTCTCTTATTTAAACAAAAGGGGGAGGTGTTGTGGGAGCTCCTTCTGCTTCTTCAGCCAAAAGTCTTTAAGATAACAGGCCATTTGGGTATGGTTTTGTTTGCTTTTAAAAGCAGCAATAGCCATGTGCTCACTCTCTTGTTTCTGCCTTCCGGCTGTTAGACTACATTCCTGATTACACAGAGGGCTGTTGTCTGGGACGGTGATCTGTAAGGTTTTTTTTTCCTTTAAATGAATAACCATTTTATTAATCATTATTCCAAACTGGTGTGTGATTGTTTTGTGACTGATGCCTTTACATCTGTGGGCATATCTTTCAGGTAGGATCTTATTAGAGCTTTCATAATTCACAGCTCAGTGAGAATGCTAATTACTTTTCTTATCCAATATTATGCATAGTACCTTACAGTACTGTGAGCACTACCCTAAGACCTAATGTTTTACATGCACTAAAATAGAAGATAGAGATCTGAATGAACAAGACTCTGAAACAAAATATTTTTAAAGTATATTTAAATCTTAGGCTATGGGAAATTTCATGCACATATATATTGTGTTCATATACATTCTCTACTCTGCCACTCAAATTCTCTTGGATTCCTTCTCAGAACTTGCTCCCAACTTCATGTCTTCCTTTCTGGTTAATAACCTGCAAATTTAGCTGTATAGTAGTGGCACATGTCCTTAATACCAGCACTTTGAAGGCAGAGGTAGGTGAATCACTGATTTAAAGATAAGCCTTGTCTGTAGAGTGGGTTCCAAGACAGTCAAGGCTACACAAACACTCATAAACACCAGATTAAAATTTTAAATCTTTTTTATTTCATTACTTAAAAAGTAGCAATCCAAATTCCCAATCCCTCCCCTCCTACTCCCTCCAAACACCCTCCCACCCCACTCCCTCCAATCCTAAAATAGGGGGATGCGTCCCACCCTGTTGAAAGCCCAAGGCCCTCCCTAGTACATCTAGGTTGATCAAGGTATACATCCAAAGAGAATAGGATCCCAAGAAACCAGTACATGCAGTAGAGACAAATCCCAATGTCACTATCAGTGTCCCCTCAGTCTGCCCCAAATGTCAACCACCTTCAGAGGGACTTGTTTGTTCCCATGCTCATTCAATCCCATTCCAGTTATAGTTGGTGAACTACCATTATCTCAGGCAAATTATCTCAGTGGATGAACCCCTCATGGTATTGAATTCATTGTTTATACTCTCATTCATTCCACTCTTCAACAGCATCCTGGGTGATCAGTCAGTTAAGTGCTCCAATGTGAGTCACTGCATCTGTTTCCAACTATGTTGGACAAAGAATGTATGGTAATATTTAAGATAATCATCAGTCTGAAAACAGGGTAAGGCAGTTCAGATACCCTCTCCTCTATTGCTTAGGTTCTTAGCTGGGGTTATCCTTGTGGATTCCTGGTCATTTTTCTAGAGCCAGGTTTTTTGCTAACCCCATAATGGCTCCCACATTTAATACATCTCTCTCCTTGCTCTCATATCTGTCCTTCCTCCATCTCTACTATTTCCTCAAGTTCTCCTCAACAAAACTTCTCCACTTTCTTCTATCCCCTGCCCCCATGCTCCCAAATTTTTGGTCAGTTTCCAATTTCCAGGTGGTTCTATATATACTTTTTTTGGGGATCACCTTATTACTTAGCTTCTCAAGGATCATGAACTATAGGTTTGATGCCCTTTGTTTATGACTAGTATCCATTTATGAGAGAGTATATATCATATTCATATTCTTGGGTCTAGGATACCTTACACAGAATAGTGTTTCCTAATTCCACCCATTTGCATGCAAAATTCACGATGCCATTGTTTTTTATGGCTAAGTAGTAATCTAGTGTGTAGATGGGCCACTCTTTCTTTATACATTCTTTATTGAGCATCTAGGTTGCTTCCAAGCTTGGGCTATTACAAATAATGCTTCTATAAATATATGTGAACAAATGCTTTGGTTGTATGATTGAGCATCTTTTGGGTATATTCCCAAGAGTGATATTGCTGGACGCTGAGGTAAGTTGATTCCCATTTCCTGAGAAACCGCCACACTGATTTCCAAAGTGGTTGCATGAGTTTGCATTTCCACCAGCAATGGAGAACAGGATGTGTTCCCCTTGTTCCACATCCTGTCCAGCATAACCTGTCACTGGTATTTTTGATCTTAGCCATTCTGACAGGTGTAAGATGGTATCTCAGAGTTGTTTTGACTTGCATTTCCCTTATAGCTAAGGTTGTTGAACATATCCTTAAGTATCTTTAGGACATTTGAGATTCTTGTGTTGAGAATTCTCTTTTTAGTTCAACACTTCATTTTTAATTGGGTTAATTAGAATTATAATGTCTAATTTCTTGAATTCTTTATATATTTTGGAGATCAGTCCTTTGTCTGATGTTTGATTGGTGAAGATCTTCTCTCATCAAGTAGGTTGCCTTTTTGTCTTAATGACTGTGTCCTTTACAGAAGCTTCTCAGTTTCAGGAGGTCCCATTAATTTATTGTTGCTCGCAGTATCTATGCTACTGGTGTTATATTTAGGAAGTGGTCTTCTGTGCCCATACATTGAAGGGTCATACCATTTTCTACTCTATCAGGTTCAGTGTGGTTGGGTTTATATTTAGGTCTTTAATCCATTTGGACTTGACATTTGAGCATGATGATAGATATGGATCTATTTCCATTTCTCTACAGGTTGGCATCCAGTTATGACAGCACCATTTGTTGAAGATGGTTTCTTTTTTCCATTGTATAATTTTAGCTTCTTTGTCAAACATCAGGTGTTCACAGGTGTGTAGGTTAATATCTGGGTCTTCAATTAAATTCTATTGGTTAGTGTATTTGTTTTTATGCCAATACCAAGCTGTTTTCATTACTGTAGCTCTGTAATAGAGCTTGAAGTCAGAGATGGTAATGCCTCTGGCATTTCCTTTATTATACAGGACTCTTTTGGCTATCCTGGGTTTTTTGTTTTTCCATATGAAGTTGATTATAGTTCTTTCAAGGTCTGTGAAGAAGTGTGTTCATATTTTGATGGGAATTGCATTGAATCTAAATATTGCCTTTGGTAAGATTGCCATTTTTACTATGTTGATCCTTCCTATCCAAGAGCATGGGAGATATTTCCATTTTCTGGTATCTTCTTCAATTGATTCTTCAAAGACTTAAAGTTCTTGTCAAATAGGTCTTTCACTTCCTTGATTAGTGTTACCCCAAGATATTTTATGTGATTGCAGCTATTGTGAAAGTCAATGTTTCACTGATTTTCCTCTCAGCATCTTTATCCTTTGTGTATAGGAGAGTTACTGATTTTTTGTTTTGAGTTGATCTTGTATCTGGCCACATCACTGAAGTTATTCATCAGCTGTAGTTCTCTAGTAGAATTTTGGGGGTTACTTATATACACTATTACATCATCTGCAAATAACAAAAGTTTTACTTCTTTTTTTCCAATTTGAATCCTTTGATCTTCTTATGTTGTCTTTTGCTATTGCTAAAACTTTAAAAAATGTGCTGAAGAGATATGGATATAGTGGACACCCTTTCTTATTCCTGATTTTAGTGGAATTGCATTGTGTCCCATCCAGCAGGACATGAATCAGGATCCTGTGACCCTGGAGGATGGGAATGAAGGGAAAAGAGACAAAAGAAATAGACAGCAAGTCTATTCTGATCAAGCTGCCAACTTTATTATTTCTCAGGAGCATTATATACCAAAAGGCAGGAGAAGGGTAGGTTGCTGGAATGTCATTGATTTAACTGGAATGTTAGATCTGGAGACATCCCTAGTTGATAGGAAGAGATAAGGAAATGCTGAGGGTCTGTAAGTGTTTAGTAACAAGGGAAATGCTAATTATTTTTGAAGCCTGAGGCCTGCAAGTCTGCTGACATTCTTATCTGAACTTGCCCTACAGAGGTGAATATCTTACTTAACTTGTGAGCTAAGATGACTATAACCAAATACATGTCTTCGCTTCCAGCATCTTTGAGCGTCTGTTCATTTAATTTGATATTAGCTGTTGGCTTGCTGTATATTGTTTTTATTATATTTATATATGATCCTTGTACCTTTAATCTCTCTAAGATCTTTATCATAAAGGGGTGTTAAATTTTGTCTAATTTCAGCATCTAATAAAATGATCAAATGGTTTTTTTTCTTTCAGTTTATATATATACATTGATAGATTTTTGTATGTTGAACCAGCCCTGCATCTCTGGGATGAAGCCTACTTGATCAATATGGATGATTTTTTTTTGATGTGTTCTTGGGTGAAGTTTGCCAGTATTTTATTGATAATTTTTGCATCAATGTTTATGACTGAGATTGGTCTGTAATTCTCACTGTAGGCTCATAAAAAGAATTTGGCAGTGACCCTACTGTTTCTATTATGTGGGCACACTAAGGAGTATAGGTATTAACTCTTCTTGAAAGTTCTGGTAGAATTCTGTAGTAAAGTCATCCAACCCTGGGGTTTTTTTTTGGGGGGGGGTTGGATGACAGCTTCTATCTCCTACGTTATATAGGTCTATGGTATATGGTTCTCTTTAAATTGGTCAACTAGTCTTCATTTAATTTTGGTAGATGGTATCTATCTAAAAAATTGTTCATTTTTTACATTTTATAATTTTGTGGAATTCAAGTTTTTGTAGTAGAACTTAGTGATTCTCAGAAATTCCTCAGTGTCTGTTGTTATGTCTCCATTTTCATTTCTGATTTTGTTAATTTAGATATTCTCTCTCTGCCTTTTGATTAGTTTGGATAAAGGTTTGTCAATTTTGTTGGTTTTCAAAGAACCAGCTCTTTGTTTCATTGATTCTTTGTATTGTTTTCTGTGTTTCTATTTTAATGATTTCAGCACTCAATTTGATTATTATTGTCTTCTATGCTTCGTGGGTGAATCTGCTTCTCTTTTTTTCTAGAGCTCTCAGGCTTGCTGTTAGGTCACTGATGTGAGATTTCTTTGTTTTCTTTATGCAGGAACTTAGTGCTATGAAGTTTCATCTTAGCATTGCTTTTATAGTGTCCCATATATTTGGATATCTTGTGCCTTCATTTTCATTGAATTCAAGGAAGGTTTTAATTAATGTGTTTCTTTATTTCTTCCTTGACACATGGGTGGTTCAGTAGTTGACTGTTCAATCTCCATGAGTTTGTAGGCTTTCTGGGAGTAGATTTGCTGTTGAATTATAACTTTAGTGCATGGTGATGCGATAAGACACAGTGGATTGCTCCAATTTATTTTATATCTATCAATGCTTGCTTTGTGACCGAGTATGTTACAAATTTTTGAGAAGGTGCCATAAGGTGCTGAGAAGAAGGTATTTTCTTTTCTCTTTGGGTAGAATGTTCTATAGATGTCTGTTAAGTTCATTTGATTCGTTACATTTGTTAGTTCTCTTATTTCTCTGTTAAGTTTCTGTCTGGTTGATCTGTCCATCATTGAGAGAGGAGTAATGAAATCTCCTACTATTAATGTGTGGAGTTTGATGTGCGATTTAAGTTTAAATAATGTTTCTTTTACATATGTGGGTGCTATTGTATTTGGGGCACAGATATTCAGTGTTGAGACTTCATCTGGATGAAATGTTTCTGTTATGAGTATAAAATGTCTTTCTCCATCTCTTCTGATTGATTTGAGTTTGAAATCACCTTTGTTAGATATTAGGATAGCCACACCAGCTTGTTTCTTAGGTCCATTTGATTGAAAAAACTTTTACCAACCATTGACTCTGACGTAGTGTCTGTCTTTGAGGTTGAGGTGTGTTTTTTGTAAACAAAAAAATGCTGGATCCTGTTTTTGTATTCATTCTCTTAGCCTGTGTCTTTTTAAAGGTCAATTGAGACCAATGATATTAAGTGATATTAATGTACAGTGGTTGTTAACTCCAGTTATATTTTAGTGTTAGTGTTTGTGTGTTTCCCTTCTTTGGGTTATGCTGGTAGAGGGGTAATCAGATGTATGTATTATTTTGAATATAGTTACCTTACTTGGGTTGGGGTTTTCCTTATAGTACTTCCTGTAAGGCTGGGTTTGTGGATATGTATTGTTTAAATCTGTTTTGTCATTGAATATCTTGTTTTCTCCATCAATGGTGAATGAAAGCTTTGCTGGGTATAGTACTCTGGGCTTCCATTCATGGTCTCTTAAGAGTCTGTACCACATCTATCAAGGACCTCATGGCTTTCATGGGTTCAATTGAGAAGTCAGGTGTAATTATGATAGGCTTACCTTTATATTTTACTTGATCCTTTTCTTTTACAGCACTTAATATTCTTTCTTGGTTCTGTATGTTTTCTGTTTTGATTATTATATGGTGAGGCAATTTTTTTATCTAGCTTATTTGGTGTTCTGTATGCTTCTTGTATCTTCATAGTGATATCCTTCTTTAGGTTGGGAAAGTTTTCTTCTATAATTTTGTTGAATATATTTTCTGTGTATTTGAGCTGGAGTTTTTCTCCTTCTTCTATACCTATTATTCTTAGCTTTGGTCTTTTCATGATGTTCCAGATTTCTTGAATGTTTTGTGTTAAGAATTTGTTGGATTTAGTGTTTTCTTTGACCAATAAGTCTATTTCCTCCATAGTATCTTCAGCACCTGAGATTCTTTAATCTATCTCTTGTACTTTGTTGGCTATAATTGCCTCTGTACTTCCTGTTCATTTACCCAGATTTCCCATTTCCAGAGTTCCCTCGGTTTGTATTTTCTTTATTGCCTCTATTTTAGTCTTGAGGTCTTGAACTTTTTCCTTCTTTTGTTTGATTTCTTTTTCTTGGGTTTCTTTGAGGGATTTATATATTCTTCCAGATTTTTATTTGGCTCCACCCAGAAGGAGTAGAAGACTGGAAATAATCAAACTGAGGGCTGAAATCAACAAAATAGAAACACAGAAAACAATCAATGAAACAAAGGGATGGTTTTTTGAGAAAATCAACAAGATTGAATAACCCTGTCCAAACTAATCAAATGGCAGAGAGAACACTCAAATTAACAGGATCAGAAATGAAAAGGGGGACATAACAACAGACATTGAGGAAATTCAGAGAATCATTAGGTCTTACTACAAATAGCCTGTATGCCACAAAATTGTAAAATGTAAAAGATATGGATATTTTTTAGATAAATACTATATATCAAAATTTAATCATGACCAGGTGAACAGCTTACATAGACCTAAAAGTTGTGAGGAAATAGAAACTGTCATCCAATACCTCCCAATCAAAAAAGCCCAGGGCCAGGTGGTTTTTAGTGCAGAATTCTAACAAAACTTTCAAGAAGACCTAATACCGATACTCCTGAAAGTGTTCCACAATAGAAACAGAAGGGTCATTGTCAAACTCTTTTTATGAGCCTACAGTTACCCTGATTCTAAAACCACACAAAGTCTCAACCAAGAAAGAGAAATACAGACCAATCTCACTCATGAACATTGATGCAAAAATTCTCAATAAAATACTGGCAAACAGCATCCAAGAACACATCACAGTGTTGGATAAATGTACACAGGCTTGAGAGAGAGAAAAAGAAGAGTTTAGAGAGTTGAAAAAGAAGTAAATTGTTTTTGAAAAAAGTCTTTAAAGAGTCAGAGTATAGACAGTCATAGATAAAAAGGAGTAACAAAAATAAGCCATGCAAAGATGGACTATATACAGAGAGTCTGATTATGTATATTATTTTGTTTTCTTTGAATTTTTTTACTGTGAACGAGCTAAATACAGGGAGAGATTTCATTGTATGGGCTGCTGAGCTAAACCAGTACGTATATTATGAAGTTATCATGACGTCCAAATTTGAGTCTAAGGATATGCTGCTTTTGAAAATAGTTTCTTCTCTTGTTTCCACAGAAGATGAAAACCTGTGGATTGTCCAAGCCCAATATGATTTCATGAACCAAGACCTCCTGAAAGGTCACCGTGAACACCCTAAAAATACCCTCAAAAAATTACTTTGTCCAATAAACAGTCATAAGCAGTTTGGAGATAACTTCACCCATATTCCCAAATATTGCCTATGAATGTTTGTTTACATTTAAAGGAGAATATGATATAGACATGAATAGTTTGCATTGGTATGGATCTTCACTTGATACAAATTTAGTGTAAATATTATTACATTGTATATGTATATTTCTGCCCTTGATTAAGATATTGTGTTTGTGTAGTTCATTTAACAATGTAATGTATAATTAAGAAATATAGGTAAATAGTCACCTAAATGATAGTCAAGATTATAGTCATGTTAGTTAGATTTTCTAAATATATAAAGATCTATTTCAGTTAGTTAGGTACTTTTCAAATCTTTCAGAGACCTTCAGAAGATGGCATTTTAAATGTTTTAAGAATTTAAGACTTACCATGACCATGAGACACGTCTTCTCTTGGCAGCAACAATTTCTTTGAGAGGAAGATAAGCATTGAAGAGGCTCCTTAGCTATTTGGGCAAGAAACTGCTTTTGCTTGAACTGTTGACCTGGACATGCAGGACCCACAGAGAAATGACTGCAGAACTTCCCTAAAGGTGAGACCATCCTTCAGGGTTTCTGCTTAATGAAAGAGTCTGCAAGACATTCTGCAGGATAAAGAAAAAGTGACCTGACAAACTGCCAATATAGGTTGAACTGTCTTTGAAATTTCTTGCATTGTGGAAAAGCCTGCCAGATACTATGGGCCAGTAGACTAAAGATGGATGACCCAATGGTACAGAAGAACTTTGAATGACTGTACAGGCTGCAAGATGTCTCTGTCAATTCTAGAATTTTGGAAGTTGCTTACAATGTATTTCCTGTTTACTTAGGTAATATTATTTCCTTCTGCAGTCATTGATGGAGTTTAAAAATTTACATTTACAGTTTTCATTAATTATGATAAAAGATAAAATAGATATAAGTTCTGTAACTGTATTTCTTGTTTGATGCCTATCTTGTTATATGTAAAATTACTATGTTAAAGTTAAAGCCTTCCTTTTTCTTTATACAGAAAAGGGGAAGTGATGTGGGGCTTCTCTCTGTATGCTGTGATTATCACTAATGAATAAAGAAACTGCTTTGAGCCTGTTGATAGGGCAGAACTTAGGTAGGTGGAGAAAATGAAAAGGAATGCAGGAGGAAGAAGGCAGATTCTGAGAGACATCATGGAGCTGCCAGATATATGAGACAGTGGACAGCCTTATCTTCTTCCTGATTTAGTGGAATAATTTTGAGTTTCTCTCTCGTTATTTTGATTTTGTTTGTTGGCTTGCTGTGTATTGCTATTATGTTTAGGAATGTCCCTTGCATCACTGCTCTAACCAAGACATTTATCATGCATGTTTCTTGGATTTTATCAGAGGCTTGTTCAGCACTTAATGAGATGAGCATGTGTTTTTTCTTTCACTTTATTTTCATGGTGGATTACATTGACCAATTTTCTGATGCAGTACTTTCCCTACTTCTCTGGAATGAAGCTTATTTAATCAGGGTGGATGATAATTTTGTCTGTTTTTGGATTCAGTTTGCCAACATTTTATTGAGTGGTTTTGCATCAATGTTCATAAGGGAGATTGGTCTGTAATTATCTTTCTTGGCTATATCTTTGTGTGGTTTGGGTATCAGAAAAATTGTAGCCTTGCCAAAAGAGTTTGATATTGTTTCTTCTGTTTCTATTTTGTAGAAAAATTTGAGGAGTATTGGAATCAGTTCTTCTTTGTAATTCTGGCAGAATTCAGCACTGAAACCATCTGGCCTGTTTGTTTGTTTGTTTGTTTGTTTGTATTTTTTTGTTTTGAGGGAGTGGTTTGTTTAATTTGTTTTGGGTTTAGAAACTTTAGCAGTTATAAGTCTAGGTAAATTGTTTATCTAGTCTTGATTTAGTTTCAATATGTGGTACCTATCCAGAAAATTGTCCATTTTTTTAGGTTTTCCAATTTTGTAAAGTACAGGCTTTTGAAGTATGATCTAAAGATTCTCTGGATTTATTCAAATGGTGGTGTCACATGTCTTTCATTCCAGCACTTGGGAAGCAGGCGAATGTCTGTTTGAGGCCAACCTTGTCTACAGGAGCCAGTTCCAGGACATCAAGGACTGTAACACAGAAGAAACCCTGTTTCAGAAAAAAATTCTCTGGATTTCTTCAATGTCTCTTGTTATATCTCCCTTTTCATTTCTAATTTTATTACTTTGGATAATCTCTCTCTGCCTTTTGATTAGTTTGTTTACATATTTGTCTATGTTGTCAATTTTCTCAGAGAACCAAGTCTGTTTTATTGATTCTTTGTATTGCTGTTTTTGTTTCTATTTTATTGATTTCAGCACTCAAATCAATTATTTTCTCTCATCTACTCCTCCTGGGTAAGTCTAATGCTTTTTGTTCTGAAGTTTTCAGGCATGGTTTTAAGTTACTAGTATGATATTGCTCCATATTCTTTATGAAGGCAGATAGTTCTATAAACTTTCCTCTTAGCACTGCTTTCATAATGTTCCATAAGTTTGGATATGTTGTGCTTTCATTGAGTTCTTGGTGTAGGAGGGTTCTTCTTCATATATGTTTTGAAGGTATTATGACTTCCAAATATGGGTCTAAGGATGTGATGCTTCAGAGAGGTTCTTCTTTTGTTTTCATAAAGGATGAGAACTTCTCCTATACCAATCTGGTATGATAGACCACACCTTCCTGAAAGGTCGCCATGAACACCTTCAGAAAATTACTTCACTCAACTGCTGACTGAGATGTACCTGCCACACAGGTTATACCATGAAAGACCTAATTAACATCGCCCCCATACAGCAGGAAGCAGTTTGGAGAGAAATAACTGCACTCATATTCCCAAATACTGTTTAAAAAAATTTTTTTTACATTTAAAGGGGGAGATGATATGGATATGAATAATTTGCATTGGTATAAATTTTGACTTATTGATATAAGTTTAAGATTACTTTTGTTCTATGTATATATATTTCTGATCTTGGTTAAGGTATTGTGATTGTATAGCTCATTTAAAAATATAATGTATGATTAAGAAGTATAGGCTGTTAATGGATAATCATCTATAATAGTCAAGTTTGTAGTCATGTTAGTTAGATTTTCTAGATATTCATAGATAGGTTTCAGTCAGATAGACATTCTTCATATCTCTCAAAGACTACAGAATATGACATTTTAAATGTTTTCATAACTTAGGGCTCTTCATGACAATAAGACATATCTGCTCCTGGCAGCACCAACTACTTCAAGAGGAAGATGGGCATTGACAAGGCTCCTTACGAAGTTTGATAGCCATTTGGGCAAGAAACTGCTCTTGCCTGGACTGCTTAACTGGGCACAAAAGACATGCAGAGAGAGGACTTCTGAACCTGCCTAAAAGGTGAGATGATCCTTCAGGTTCCTGATTCATAAAAGAGTCTGTGAGACAATCTGCAGGACACAAAAGAAAGTGACTGAATTGTCTTTGAATTTTCCTGCTTCATGGAAATGTCTGCTGGATGCTATGGGCCTGTAGGCGGAAGATGGATGCCTCAATGGTAAAGAGAAACTTTGGGTGACTGTCCAGGCAGCGAGATGGCTCTGTCACTTGTAGAGTTTTGGAAGTTGCTTATTTCTTGTTTACTTAGGTAATATTATATCCTTCTGGAGTCTTTGATGGAGCTGAAGAATGGGTAGTTATAGTTTTCCTTAGTTATGTTAAAAGATAAAATAGATCTAAATATTGTAACTGTAATACTTGATAACTGTTTTGTTATATGTAATTTTACTATATTAAAATGAAAGCCTTTCTTTTTTGTTTAAAAAAAGGGGGGAAATGGTGTAGGAGGGTTCTTCTGTATTTTGGGTTACTCTCATTGGTTGAATAAAGGACTGCCTGGCCTATAGAATAGGACAGGTGGGCAGAGTAGACAGAATGGAAGGTGGCAAGAGAGAAGGAAGTGAGATCTTGTCAATCACTGGCTGTATATTAGAATCACCAAGCAGTTTTGCAACTCATATATAAGAACTGAAATGTTTCTCAAATGGAAAATTGCTTACCTTACATGCACAAAACTCGGGTTCCCTTCACAAGAACTGCATGAAGTAGTTCTGGTGAAGCATATCTGCAATCACTACACTCAGGAGATGGAGGGAAGAGGATCAAACGTTCAAGTAAACCTTACTCACATAGTGAATTTGAAGCCAGCAGGAGCTACATGACACCACATACCAACAGAAAACAAACAAACAAAAAAAAACCTCATGATGACTGGTCACTTCTGAAATCATAAAATAATTTACCCAGAGTGTGGCTTTAAAAGCTCATCTGGGATGTCACATGTGATGCCAAGTTAAGAAAAATTATTTTAAGACACAATTACTGATACTCAAGAGATGGCTCAGTTGTTAATAGCACTAGTTGCTCTTACAGAGGACCTGAGTTCAGTTCCAAGCACCCACATGGTGCCTAACAGCCATTTGTAACTGCATTTTCAGGGCTGCTTATGTCCTGTTCTGGATTCAGTTGAGACTGTACACAAGTGGTATACATAGATATATGCAGGAAAAACACTTACTACGCATAAAATAAAAATAAATATATCTTTACAAAGTTGATGGTTATGATTAATTCCAAATCTTATGGGACATATTGATTGTTCTGCCTCACTTCTCAGGACCCCTGCACCAGAAAACAGGTAGCTGTTATATTTCCATAAAGAGTATATCTTTTCTCCCCCCTTCATATTCTTCATTCTTCAAGTTCTTGTTCACTCCATAAATGAATCTTCCTCTTGGATTTATGTCCTCATTTACTATATATTCTACTTTTGGCTTCTGCAGGCTGTATTTATCACAAATGAGAATACTTTGTCATTTATGCCTCCATTCTTGTTGTGTTTTTCTCTCAGAAATTATTATATATCACCTAACATTATTTCATGCACAAACTCCAAATACTATTTGTGGAGATTTTAAGTATTGAAAGTCTTTGGTAAATGCTTCGAAATAGATCTGACAATTATAATATTCTTTTGTAACAACATTAAAGCTAATTAAAGAATAATAGATAATACTTTTGAATATATTTTATGCACAACTCTTTTAATTCCTCTATGGAAAACACATGTATAATACTTAAAATTTGAAAGGAATAAAATGGATATATAGAGAAAGCATTTATATTTTCTGAACAACATGTACTTGTTTCAGGGAAAGGGATAACTGATATTTATGGGACTTGTGTATTTAGAATGTGACTTCTCTTTGTCAATTAGTTTTATTGGATGAATAGAAGGATGGAAGTGTTTGTTCTGTGATTTGTAGTTTAAGGAGATTGTGTAGGTTTAGCAATACACAATCTCACTTATTTTACTACTTTCTCATTAAAGAATTTAGATCATAAACATGTACAGAGATTTAAACAGACAAACCAAGATTCAAGTTTTGAGAACCAATGGCACACCTCTCAAGGAGCAAATTCTCTGCAAAGGTACAGTTATCTTAAATTTAAAACTTCTCTATCTCCATGACAATGTTGTTCCCCTCCCACATCCTGTGGCCAAAAGATTACTGCACTGCTCCCCTCGATCACTGAAAAACATGAGGTTAAAGCATCATTGAAAACACTGTAAGACTCAGAATTCTTCATTCATCTGACAACCAAGAATAGATGCTTAAAAAGCAGGCAGATATCTGTCCTCCTAAAGACATTGCCATGTGATCTAGGATCTGAGGACTGTTCATAGAGGGAAAATGTATCCTCTCAAGTTAATTGCAAATGTCAACAAACCAAAAATTACTTTTCAGGACTTAAAAATACAATATAATATAGTAACTAAGAATCAGGCTTAAATATGTTAAACTGGCCAGGCTTAGTAGCACATGCATTTAATCACAGCACTCAGAAGGCAGAAGCTGTTGGATCTCTGTGAGTTCAAGGTCAGCATGATGTAAACAGTGAGTTTCAGGACAGTCACAGCTAGAGACTGAGACATGGTCTTTTTTTCTCCTTCTTTATTTACTGTTTTTCAAAAAAAGAAAACAAACTATTTTTTTCATTTTTACATACCAATCCAAGTTTCCACTTCTTTCCTCCATTCCTTGCACATACGCTCCCGCCCCACCCACATCCAGTCTTCAGAAAGGGTAAGGCATATTGCTTTGGGGAAGGTCCAAGGCCCTCACTCACTACTATATCTAGGCTGATAAGGTATCCATTCAAAGAGAATAGGTTCCAAAAAGCCAGTACATACAGTAGGGATAAATCCTGGTGCCACTGCCAGTGGCCCCTCAGTCTGCCCCAGCCACGCAACTGTCAACCACATTCAGAGGGACTAGTTTGGTCCCATTCTTATTCCTTCCCAGTCTAGCTGGTGTTTGTGAGCTCCCATTATCTCATGTAGAGTGTTTCATTGGATGTACCGTTCATGGTCATAACCTGTTTGCTCATATTCTCATTCCTTCCAGTCTTCAGATGAACTTTGAGAGCTCAGTCCAGTGGGCCACATCCCACTGCCCAGCTAGATTACACCCGAAATAATCACACAGAAATTGTATTAATTAAATTACTGCCTGGTCCATTATATCTAGCCTCTTCTTGGCCAACTCTCACATCCTGAGCTAACCCATTTCTACCAATCTGTGTAATACCACGAGGTATTACCAGGAAAGATTCTAACCAGCATCAGTCTCAGGCAGTAGAACCATGGTGTCTGCCATACTTCCCTTCTTTCCAGCATCCAGTTTGGTCTACTCCACCTATCTAAATTCTGCCCTATCAAAAGGCCAAGTCAGTTTCTTTATTCAACCAATGAAAGCAACACATAGTCAGAAGGATGTCCTACACCATTTCCCCTTTTCTGTTTAAACAAAAAAGAAAGGCTTTAAATTTAACATAGTAAAATTACATATAACAAAACATTTATCAAGCAAAAATTACAGTTACAATATTTAGATTTATTTTATCTTTTATCATAACAATGGAAAACTGTAATTATAATTATCTATCTATTCTTCAACTCCATCAAAGACTCCAGAAGGATATAATATTACCTAAGTAAATAAAAAATAAGCAACTTCCAAAACTCTAGAAATGACAGAAACATCTCGCTTCCTGGACAGTCACCCAAAGTTATTTTGTATTATTGAGGCATCCATCTTTAGCCTACAGACCCATAGTATCCAGAAGACTTTTTCCATGAAGCAGGAAATTTCAAAGACAATTCAGTCACTTTCTTTTGTGTCCTGCAGAATGCCTCACAGACTCTTTCATGAAATGGGAAACTTGAAGGACCATCTCAAGTTTAGCCAAGTTTAGCAGTCTTCTCTCTACAGGTCCTTAATGTCCAGATTATGCAACAGTCCAGGCAAGAGCAGTTTCTTGCCAAATGGCTAAAAAAAACACCATAAGGATCCTCTTCAGTGCCCATCTTCCTCTTGAAGTAGCTTGGTGCTGCCAGGAGCAGACATGTCTCATTGTCATGAAAAGTCCTAAGTTATTAAAATATTTTAAATGCCATATTCAGTAATCATGAAAGATATGAAGAATGCCTATCTGAAATATATTTATGCACATCTAGATGATCTAACATAACTACAAACTTGAATAATATAGGTGATTATCGATTAACCTATATTTCTTAATTATACATTACATTTTTAAGTGAGTGACATAATCACAATACTTTAACCAAGATCAGAAATAAATATACATATAACGAAATTGTCCTTAAACTTGTATCAATAAATCAAGATTTATATCAATGCAAATTATTTATATCTATATCATACCCCCTTTAAATGTAAAAGAACATTTATAAACAATATTTAGGAATATAGGTATAGTTTTTTCTCTCCAAACTGCTTCATGCTGTATGAGGGTACTGTATATCACGTCTTTCATGGTGTGTCCTCTATGCTAGGTTCATCTCAGTCACCAGTTGAGTGAAATAATTTTCTGAAGATGTTTATGGTGACCTTTAAGGAGGATGTGGTTTATCATACCATATTGGTCTAGAAGCAATCCACAGGGTCTTATATTCTGTGGAAACAAAAGAAGAATCTCTTCCAAAGCATCATATCCTTAGGCCCAAATCCTGAAGTCAAGATACCTTTATGATATACATGCTGGATTAGCTTAGCAGCATATACAATGTAAAGTCTCTCTGTACTTAGCTCCTTCACTGTCAAAAAATTTATAGAAAAGACAATAGTACACATAATCCAGACTCTCTGTGAGTTTTCCATTTTTATGGGGCTTATTTTTCTTTATTTTTTTTAATCTGTGACTATCAGTACTCTGTATTTTTAAAAAACTTTACCTTTTTTTAAACCATTAACTTTATTTTATGACATTCTGTAGTCTTTTTTGTTGTTGTTCTCATCTCTGTCCTTCCTTTTTCTTGACTATCTCATTCCCTCAAGTTCTTCTCCCTTTGCCCTTTTCTTCCTCTTCCACCATCCCTTCTCTGTCAATCCCATGCTCCCAATTTTGTTAGGTGATCTTGTCTGTTTACACATTCCAGGTTGATCTATATGTTTTTTCTTAGCGCTACCCTTATCGGTTTTCCAAACAAATGGAATTAAGAAGCATGTGGGTGTAGCTATGCTACTATCTAACAAAATAAACTTCAAACTAAAGTCAGTCAGAAGAGATGGAGAAGGACACTATATACTCATAACAGAAACAATACATTAAGATTTAGTCTCAATTCTAAACATCTATGCCCCTAATACAAGAGCACCCACATATGTAAAAGAAACATTACCAAAACTTAAATCACACCTAAAACCCCACAGACTAATAGTAGGAGGCTCCAACACTTCACTCTCATCAATGGATAGGTCAACCAAACAGAAACTTAACAGAGAAATAACATATGTAATGAATCAAATGGACTTAAAAGACATCTATAGACCATTCCACCTAAACACACAAAAACATACCTTCTCCTCAGCACCTCTTGAAACCTTCTCTAAAATTGGTTACATACTCATTAACAAAGTAAACCTCCACAGAGACACAGTCTTGAAAAACAAAACAAAGCAAATTAAAACTCAACAGTTTTACTCTAAATAGCATAGAACAGAAATAACACAAACCAACATGACTTCATCTCAGACCCTGTCTACAGTAGAGTCCCAATAAATGTATTGCCTCATGCATATTTGGAAGCATGCTTTCACCATCTAATGGGCACTGCTTGGAATATAAGGAAGTTCAAGCATATGGCCTTGAATGCAGCTTAGAAGTCCCTGCAAAGCATCACCATCCTGAATGGATTTTACTTTTATTTATGGATTGTTGTTGGCTCACTTATTGGTTCTAAGTATTTTTTTCTAACAGTGTTGTAGAATCCCATGAAATTAAACAAACAACCACTTCTTCAACCAGAAAAATACATTGTTGTAAAAGTGGCACCATGGGATGGGATCATAACTTGAGTGTGGCTTTTCCTCAAAGAGTTTGCTGTGTTTCTCTTCAGGGGGTTTCTAAGAACACTGGAATCTTCAATTTATTTCATGAATGAAACCCAGATGAATATGGGGGTTAATCAACTGGATTCAATGCATGGTTAAGAATTCAATACATCCACTGATCTTTATCATTGTCAATACACAGTACCATTTAATATAAAGGAATTGGCTAAGTCATCTGACAAAATGAGAAATGTATCTTTTCTGGTTCTCATGGGACCATTTCCATCCATATCTAGTTGACTCTCGCAATTTCTTTGAGCTCTTTGGAGAGTGATGATGTCTCTGAAATTGAATCAATAAATTTCTAATGAGAATGTGAACTATTGTAACAACTCTAATTGTAAAATTCGTATCATTTGATTGGGATCCAATATTCTACAATAATTTTATACTGAAAGTTCAAGCATCTCTTTAAAAAAACTATTTAAACACATTTTGCCTTATTTTTGTAGTTGTTGCTCATTTTTATTTATCATTTTATTGTGCTATATATTTTGCTCCACTTCTCTCCCTTCATCCCCCTCCCTTTTTGCTCTCTCCCATGATCCCCATGTGCCCAATTCGCTCAGGAGATCTTGTCTTTTTCTACTTGCCATGTAGATTAGATTCATGTACATCTCTCTCTTATGGTTATATTTGTTGTCTAGGTTCTCTGGGATTGTAACTTGTAGGCTAGTTTTTGTTTGTTTTATGTCTTAAAGCCACTTATGAGTGAGTACATATAATATTTGTCTCTCCAGGTCTCAGTTACCTCACTCAATATGATGTTTTCTAGATTCATTCATTTGCCAGCAAATTTCACGTTTTCATTTTTTTTTCTGCTGTGTCGAAATACATTGTGTAAATGCATCATGTTTTCTTTATCCATTTTCCCTTGAGAGCATCTAGGTTATTTCCACATTCTGGCTATTACAAATAATGCTCCTATGAACATAGTTAAGCACATATCCTTGTGGTGTGATTGAATACATATTTTATATTCTTTGGTAGCTTAACACAATGTATTTGATCACATAATTTCTTTCCTCCAAATCCCTTATATTTTGTACCTCCATTCCCACCCAGATTTATATGATCACCCACTATTTCAAACAAAACTAAACAAAGCAAATCATAGAGTCCAGTTCAAGTAGATAACATTTTCTGTGTGTGAGGCCTGCCCTTATGTATAGTTGACAAACCCAGTACCACGTCACTGATGAAAATTGGTTTTCTTTCTCTCAGGAGCTATCAATTGACAATATCTCCTTGGCTAGTTGTAGGACTCTCAGCTCCTCTATACAAAGATTTTATCTGATTTGAACTTATGTACAACTTTTGAATTCTTTCACAGTCTCTGTGAGTTCTTATGTGCATCTGTCTGGAAAATGCTGTTTCTTGAAATCATCCACTACCTCTGGCTCTTAGAATCTTTCTGCCTCCTATTTCACACAGATCTCTGAGTCTTAAGGGGAGAGGTACAACATAGACATCCTGGTCAAAACTGCACATTCCAAATTCTCTTCCTCTCTCCATGTTGACAAGTTTTAGGTTTTCTTGTTAGTTACACACTAGTACAAGGAGAAGCTTTTCTGATGAGGGCTGAGTGAAGCACTATTCTGTGGATATAGCAATATGTCTTTAGTAATCTTCTTGTGGCTATATTCATTTAATATATTAGTAGTAGTAGGTATTCTCTAGGACTTATGATTTATCTAGTCTCAGGTTCTTGGCCTCATTGACCTTTGTGTTGGGTATGGGTTCTATCTCATGGAAGGGGCCCAACATCCAATTAAAGTCATTGGTAACTCCCTTAACATTTGTTCCAAAATTTCACCAGTAAGCAGGTCATTATTATAGCTTACATGGTCCACAGCTGAGTGAGGCTGTTAAATAATTTTCTCATCCAGTATTGTTTTTAGCATTTTACAGTACTTTGAATACTACCCATTGACTAATGTTTTTACATGTACTAAAAGGGAAGATAGACAGCATAAGGAAGGAGGATCCAAAACAGAGTATTTTTTAAAATATAGTTAAATCTTTGTTCTATGAAAGGTTTCATGCATAGCCACAATACATTTTGTTCATATACATCCTCTACTCTCCCACTCAAATTCCTTTTAATGCCCTCCCAAATCCTCAGGTGGGTCTATGAGATAAAGACCAGTCTTATCTATAGAGTGAGTTCCAGGACAGTCAAGGCTATACAAAAAATCATACTATTAAATTTTAAAAATCTTAAAAATGTTTTTAAAATTACATTTATTTTTATTTATCTCTATATAAATGTCATTGTGTGTCTATGGAAGTCAGAGGACAACTTGTGGGCATCAGCTCTATCTTTTCTCTATGTGGGCTATCAGTGATCAAGCCCAGATCATTATACTCAGTAGCAAGCTCTTTTACCTACTGAGTAATCTCTCTGGCCTGTAAACTAGATATTTGGGATCTAAGATGGAAAGACTATTTTTATATAGACAGAAATATCCTTCCTCGAATTTCTGTGTGTCAGGTGTCTCCTTTCAACTAAAGATTTCATGTGGCAAGATTAGGTACATGGGAAAAGCTGCCAAATACAGGATTTTGATCATTCCCAGATGTCTCATGCCCTGCAGACTTTCCTGAATCTTTCTGATCTCCTTTCCTTTGTTATGCTCATGTCATCCATGACTCATCACATTTGACCTATGGGTGCTCAACTCTCTCTTAATCTGTGTGTTTGAACATTGGCTGCCCTTGAGTTGGTAAGACAGAGTCTCAAAAGTTGTGGTTGCCTCATAGCTTAACATAGCAGGAAGCTCAATGGGCCACCCAGGGAAATGAAAGTTATTTGTCCTCCCAATCCTTTCACTTCACAATACAGTTGATGTTCTAAAGCTGGCATTGTAAAGAACATTAAATAACATAAATTTGAACTGGAGAAAAGTTTCATGTGTTAAGAGTGCTTATACCCACAGCTAAGTGTAGTTCTCACCTCTCATCAGAAAAGCTTTTTGCAGCAGATGGAGGCTACTACAGAAATCCACAGCCTGTCAAAATGCAAAGTAAGTGACCATAGGATGCCCAACCATAGTTGATTTTATGTTTTATATTTATATTTTATATTGTATTTATAACATAACCTCTATACCTAAGGCTCTGTAACCATCATAGAAGGAGAAGCAGAGAGATGGTAAAAAAAAAAAAACCAAAGGACCTGATGTTACATAGTGTCCTCTAGACATGACAGAGATGCTATACCTGTGAAATCTTATCCATAAGACTGCCTTAACTAGACCCCAGTAACAACACCAACTGACATCCATTGTGAATGGGGGAAATAGTACAAGACCTCACTCCTAGATGAAGAGCTACAGGCTATCAATGGCTGTTGAGAGGCATGAATCAGTCTTCTCAAGACTCAAGCCTATTGATAGGTCATCCAATCATAATTAGTCTGCCTTTTACACATATATAAATCAGGAACTCTAAATAGACTTAGTAGAATATATGGACATATGTGCGTCCATCTTTCTTTCTCTCTCTCTCTCTCTCTCTCTCTCTCTCTCTGTGTGTGTGTGTGTGTGTGTGTGTATGTGTGTATGTGTGTGTGTGACAGGAATAAGTATAGAGGAACAGGTCATGAATATGACAAGACATGGTGGTGACATAGAAAGAGTTGGAAGTACAAAGAAGGGTAGAAATGATGTCACTAAAGTACTCTTATATAAAATTACCAAAAAATAAAAATTAACTGGAAAAGAAATGTGTGTGGAAATACTGAATCAAATAAAATATGCTAAAAACATTGTTTATCCATACTTTATTCTTTGGCAATATCATACATTCATACAATGAATTTTGGTCCTTTCTCCATCCTATTAACTTCGTGAACCCTCTCCTGTTAAACCACTATGTCAGGGATCATCCTTGACAAAAATACCTTCTTCCAGGGTAGAGCCATGGGGATTTAGAAATATTTAGTAAAGATTATGAGAAACAAAAGAAAATAATACAATGGAGAAACATATAGAATACTGTCAGGAGAGAATTCCAGTGAGTACTGAAATTCACCTGCATTTAATTTTCAGTTGCTTATAATATTTCTGACCCTGAAATGTAAGAGTAAGACAACAGACTGCATTAAACATGATACAAGGAAAGGAAAAGACCAGTTGGAGGTTGTGGACCACATCCACAATCAAACATTCTGTTGCTAGGACAAAGCAAGTCACACATACCATAGACCAAAACATTCTATAGGCAAGCCACCCCTGGATGGAATCCAAGATACCCCCATAAAGGAAATGGACTTTTAGTTGGATCCTTACACTCTTATTTGAGGTAGGCACAATCTACTTCACTATTCCTGGAGTACAAGGGCTGGCTATTAGCCACACCTGTTAACAATCGCCTTGAGAGAACAGAACACTCTGTCTACATTTAGGTGGGCCTTTGTTCAAGTTAGAAGCACAAAACCCTTGAAGGAACAAGAGGTAAGTTCCAACTCTCTGACCTTTGGTCAATGTGGAAATAGGTTCATATTTTTGGGCCTTCATAATTTCTCCATTTTTATTAATTTTAATGAAGCCTGTGCTTCTGCAACAGGACATATTATTGTCTCTGCCTCAGGTGAACACATTTTCCATTTCCCAGACGTACTAGTCTTCAGAACAAGCATTCCAACTATGCAAATATATGTCTTAGGCATCTGGGAGGGGGAAGGAGCAAACCAATCACTGATTGACGATATTTGAAAATAAATGTTTAAGGGAGAAAGTACTGGGCTTCGAGTCTCTGAGTCTCTGAGCCAAGTTTCTGTCAAGAGAGTTCATCAGCAATTAGCTAATGGCAAGCAAGCAGATAATGCTTTGAGCTATGCACACTTCTGTGGCTATAATATAATATTTAAAGGAGTTGAGGATCACCAGAGTTGGGACTGTCCACATTTGAATTGGTCTAGAGTGTGTAACAGTATTCAGCTGTATCAAAATGTAAATATGTCTTATCAAAAATGTCAAATTCAAGAATTAATTGATAATGACAAACTTTTCTTAGACAAGTTCTAATCTTTTTCTAATCATTAGCATCTTAGAGTGAATTAAAGCATTAACAGGCCAATACTATCACCCAATTTGCAAAATCACAATTTTCTTAAATCCATTCTAACCAAAATACCAGAAAAGGATTTTGTAATGGGTGAAAGACCAAATGCAATACTGATTTTAAGCAATTGTCTCAGTCTCTGAGCAGTAATAAAAACCCTTAGACGACCCTCTTCATTTCTGATGAGGGGCCCTAATCACTCCTTATAATGAGTCTTTTTTCCCCTGAGAGAAAAATTAAGGTCCCAGTTCTCAGGTTCTCTCAACATTTCAACAGCAGACTGAATACCTTATTTACAATCTGAGTTCTGTGTCTGAAAATATAAAACAGACAAATGTTCCATCTGCATTTCTGGTATGGCTCCAAACAAAACAGGACTCACTAGGTCTGAAAGTTTGTACATGGAGCCAGTCAAAAAACTAGGGATCACCATATGTCACCACAATCCTCTTTCCCTTGTCAGACTGCAGCATGATGTTGTGGGTCAGGAACACTGGTTCAAGTACCTATCTCCTTGGCCTGCAGCATGTTGGCATAAGGAGTTCAGGATCACAGGTTCAGGAACCTCTTTCCACTTCTCCTCAGGTCATCAGTGGTTGCAATGTCATCAGGGTCAGAACACCTCTGTTGCATATGCAGTCATGTCATCCAGCTTTATTTTTTTTCTGCGAAAAAATCACAATCATATCCTTGATCCCAAATTAATACGGGTTTGTGTCCTTTTCATAACCTAGTTCAAGGGTATTCTCACCTTGCCTTAGCAAAGGTTGATTTGGTGCCATCATCCTAAATCTATCCACAGCAGATTGATCATGGGCATCCATTTTCAAGATGTTTAGGATAAAAAGTGCATGGCTAGAGGAATTATGTAGCATTGGTAGATATAATGCTCCAGTTTTTATTTTCTGAAGTTGTGTTTTTAAAGAGCCATGGGCATGCTCTACAATTCCTTGTCCTTGAGGATTCTAAGCAATACATTTCTTAATAGATATTCTTCTTAGGTGTTCCAGTGGCAACAAAATTGTTGAAATGTTTTACTAACATATCTGAACCCATTATGTCTTTATGATTTTTGGCATTCCCATGCATAAAAATCATTTTAAGGGATGAGTTATTAGATGCTTAGTGGCTTCTCCAGTTTGTGCAGTGGTCATTAAGAACCCTGACTATGTATCAATTGTCATATGCAAATATCTTAATTTTACACACTCTGCAATGTGAGTAACATCCATTTGCCATAAATGATTAGGAAGTAGTGCTCAGGTATTTACCCACAGATAAGGTACAGGTAAATACTATGAGCATATATCACATCGCTTAACAATTTGATGATCAATTTCTCTTATTAATCTAAATTGTGTTCTTAAACTGATACTATTCTGATGATGCAGAGCATGTGATTGCTGAGCCAGCCAAACTGAGATAAAGCAATTATTTTTGTCAGCCTATTAGCTACAGCATTACTGTCAGCTAATGAACCAGGAAGATTTGAATGCACTCTGATATGCCCTACAAAGCCTAACAATCTTTCTGTTGTATGGCATTTTGAATTTGCTGAAATACCATCTTAACTTGCTTATTTCTATTCTCAACACATGGGATCATTTCTAGGACTTGAAAAGCATTAAATATATATTGGATGTCATACAGATATTAAATGTCTTATTTGCAAAAAGCTGAAATAGTAATGCAACAACTGACAGTTCAACTCCTTGAGCTGAGGTCAGTTGCATTTGCACTACATGTTCTTCACCATTAACCACATATGCAGCACTTCCATTGGAAGAACCATCTGTAAAAATTAACATAGCATTCTTTAAGGGAACTTTTGGTAAAGGAAAATAGTTGTGAGAATTGCAGCAATGGATCAACTGGAAAAACTATTAATCTGACCTTAAAATTGAGCAAACACAATTGCGCAAGAATCACTATTTTGAAACAACTAATCAATTTGTTGATCAGTATAAGGAACATCAGTCATAGCAGGTTCTCTGTCAAAATATCTTCTATATTTCATCTTGCTCTTCTGTGATAAGCAAGCTACTGCATTAAAATAAGGGTTTAATACCTTAACTGCCAGAATGAAAAGGTGCAGCCATAAAAGTGAGCCATTTTTGCCGGAAAACTGCTGTAGAAATATGTTTTGTAGGTAATACACATACTTGTCAAGGCTTATCATAAATAGTATGATGTATTTGTTGTTTCTGTATAGCATACTCTACCTGGGAGAGTACCTGTCTGACAGGTTCTGTAAGCTAACTACAGGAATTTGAATCATTGCTCCCTTTAAGAATTTTACTTAGTGATCCTAGGTCTCCATAGGATATTTGAAATAGGGTCTCAGCTATTAGATGTTTACCAACAACTTTTGGAAATCATTTAGATTCTTTAAACCATTCTTTCTACTTTCTCATTTTTGAGGTTTAACTTCTCTTCCATGTAACATATTACCTAAATACTGGAAAGATGGGTGTGTCTGCACTTTCTCTGGCACAATGATTAATTCTGCATGGCCAAGGCTCTGTAGTCCATATGTCTCAAGTAAAATTCCTTCATCTCTATGGGCAAACAAACAAGATATCATACATACAATACACACTATAAACCTGTAAATCGATCTGTAACACTTTGTGTAGCCTTAGCTACAAACTGTTTCCCAATCCAGAGGTAAGACACTCCAATGATGTCTTTTCATTGGCTCTCTGAAATTAACTGAGGGAATACTAAATGCAAATTGTTGACAGTCTTTTGGGTGGCAAATGGATGGTATAAAAACAATCTTTTAAATCTAAAATGAATTTTTGGTTGCATTTCAGTATAGCTGTAGGAGAAAGGAGCCCAGGTTGTAATGCTCCCATCAGCAGCATGGTCACATTAACCTCCCTTAAGTCCTGAATTAGTCTCCACTTCCCTGATTTCTTTTTAACAACAAAAATTAGAGAATCCCATGGCAAATTACTTGATGTAATGTGACCATTAAACAGATGTTCCTGCACCAATTTCCGGGCAGCATGTTAATGTTTCTTCTGTTAAAAGCCACTGATTAACCCATTAGGCTAGTCACTTTTCCAGACAATTGGGTTTGCATGGAGTACAGGTTTTTCAGTGGCCTCTCCTAAAATATACCCTAATCCTGACTTGGGAGACCTTTGAATAGGTATGATAGAATCAATTCTTTTCTTTTTTTTTCTTGCCTAGACCTTGATTATGTAATAATCCTTGCTGAAACATTTGTTTAGCAACCACTGTGTTGGGGAATAGAAATATAGCCCCATTCTGGTCATAATATCTTGGCCCCATAAGTTTACAAGTAAATGAGGAACAATATACTACCAAACAGTTACTTCATAGCCTTCTCCATTCTACCAGTAAAGCTCCTTACTACTTTGCTCAGGATTTCAAGTCTGATGAATCCCTTGTAGCTGTGTAATAGTCTCCCTTTTGGGCCATTCAGTAGGCCACTGGAAGGCAGTAAAAGAGGAAATAACTGCACAAGTATCCAGAAGACCTGAAAACCTTTTTCTGTTTATAAACATGGTGAATTCTAGCCTCTGAGACCTATGGCTTGTAGCCAATAGGCATCAGATGAACCAAATACAGCCTTTCCTCTCTTATCTCTCTTAATTTGATTTTTGTTTGCACAGTGGGAAGTAAAATTAATTGTGCATGGCTCTGACCTGTCTTTCCCACAGAAACTCCATAAGGAGAGTGAGTCCTAACCTTGATTTCTCTCTCAAAATCAGCATTAATGACTCCAGGGACAACAATAAACCCTTGCATAGTGGTATTACTTCTCCCCAACAATTGTTCCATAGTGCCCTCTGATAAGGGCCCATAAACCCCAGTGGGAAAAGCTTGCATCCCAATTTTAGAAGTCAGAACTGTATATAGGGAAGAGCTGAGATCGAGCCCTGCACTGCCTGAGGTTGCTCTGCAAAGACCTGAACTGGGAGAACTGGTTGTTGGATTGCTCCACAATTTTTTCTAAGACCTGAATATGGCCGCTGTGTCCATTTTCCTGAGTGGGGGTTCCCATGGTCTTCTCTTTTTGACCTCCACTCACTAGTCCAATGATTCCCTCTCTTGAATCTCTTACATAGTCCTGGTTTCCTTCTTATACTAAGGTTTATTCTCCTATCAGGACATTGCCTGATCTAATACCCCACAAAACTGCACCCAAAACAGTTTCCAGGAGGTTCTGTAGCTCATTCTCCCTGTGCCTTGATTTTATTTTTGTTGGGAGAAAACATCGTTAACTATCTTTCCATGCAAAGCAGTGGCTATAACCAGTACCTGATAATATGAGTGGCAAATCCACATATAATCAGTAATGTTACTTTGTTTTCTAAAAGTCCTTAAAGCAGCCTTGCATGTAGCAGTAACATTCTCAAAGCCTAGCTGTTTAACTATCAAAAGTCCTTCTTCTGTGTCTCCAATCAAATTGTCTGATGTCTGTGCTGATCTGGAGACAACATCTTGTAACAATTTCTCTGGACTCTGTCTTATACTAGACAGCCTGCTCTTTAGGAGATGGAGGAAGCCTATTCCAGGCCTTTTTGGCAGCTGTATTAATTTGAGCTCATGCTGCCACGTCAAAATTTAACTGCTGGTCTGTCCCTGTCTAAGATCCTTCACCCACAACCATTTCATAAGAAATAGGAACTTGTCAGCTGTGGCCTGACATTGTTCTACAAACTCAGTTTTCCATTATAGATAGTCCCTCATGATTGGTAAGCTTTGTCCAACTGCTTCCAATCCCATGGGGGCAGAACTTCTAGTGACATATTTTCCAGTAGAGTCTATGTGAAAGGAGCCGTGAGGCCTCATTGAGCACAGGCTGCTTTTAATTCTTTGAGTAACTTAAATTACATGGGAATATGTACCCTGAGTAGATTTCCTTGAGACTCTCTTTGATCCATTACAGGAAACAATTAAAATCCTTGTGTATTTTCTCCTCTATGAGCAGCTTCTCTTATCTAGCTTGCAAGGGTCACCCATGTTTTTTGTTTCTTTGCTTGTTTGTTTGAAAATATGGGCAGACTCATGTTTAATGTTAAGTGTCTGCCTTGATCTTGAAGCTGTTGTACTGAAAGTGGATCTAAGCCAGCTACTATTGTAGGAAGAGAATTGCTCTTCTAATATGAGGAAATCTGCAAAGATTCTAGTTTCTGTAAAAATGTTATTACATGCCTTTTAGCTTCTGCTGAATTTTATCATCATGTTCCTGCCTCTCAGCATCACTGGTCACTGACAAGGGAGGTGAAACTCCTCATCACAGTCCTCTGAGTCATCAGACTCTGACTTCATCAGACCCAGTCCTGTGAACACCTCTAGCAGCTTCTCTAATAGCTCAGAGGGTTCTGGTTTCCTTCGATTTGGTTCAGGGGGAAATACTTCCTTCTATTTGGGATTTAAATCCAAACTCCCATGTATTAGTGCCCACAAATAAAGTGTATCTGTACAGATGCTTTCTTGCCAAAATTTGTAACAATATTGTTGGAATTTTATCCCAATATCTTTCCATGTTGCAGCTTCCAAGGTCCTCTGCTCAGAAAACTGAGGACATAGCTGCTGTATAAATTTCAAAAATTTCTATATTTGCTGCTGTTGTACTCGGGCTCCCCTGTCCTTTAAAATATCTCCAAGTAACTGTACAAGCATTTGATTACTTTTTCCTTGCTCATAACTACAGTTATTATTTACAAGTTTTACTCCGAAAAAAGTTGTCCCAACTTTTGCTTTCCTTTTTTATATCTACTATTTAATTCTGAGCACTCATCACTTACCTCTCCACATGTGGTGCAATTTTCTCATAGGGTCCCTCACATGCTCCCTTGTTCACCTGGTCACACTTCTTTATTTTTTTTCCTTTTTTTATTGATAAAAGAAAAATTTACATTTACTCCCCTTGTTCCCAGCCCTCCTGCTCCCCCACTACCCCTCCGCCCTCCCCCTGCTTCCTTAAGGATGGGGCAGGATACCATGCCCTATGGGAAGCCCAAGGCCCTCCCCCCTCCATCTCGGTCTAAGAAGATGTGCATCCATATAGAATAAGTTCCCAAATAGTCAATACATGCAGAAGAGATAGGTCCCAGTGCCATTATCATTGGCTTCTCAGTCAGTCCCCACTGGCAGTCACATTCATAGAGTCCACTTAGGTCATAT
The DNA here is from genome assembly GCA_028555095.1 of Dicrostonyx torquatus. NCBI lineage: Eukaryota > Metazoa > Chordata > Mammalia > Rodentia > Cricetidae > Dicrostonyx > Dicrostonyx torquatus. The sequence continues at coordinate 51,596 of JAQHUG010000862.1, read as the reverse complement.
GCTCATTCAGTCTTGGTCCAGCTGGATTTGATGAGCTCCCAATAGATTGAGCACACTGTCTCTGTTGGTGGGCCAGTCCCTCATGGTCCTGACTTCCTTGCTCATTTTCTCCCTCCTTCTGCTCTTCCACTGGACCTTGGTAGCTCGATCCCTTGTTCTGATGTGAATGTGGGTCTCTGGCTCTATCTCCATCCATCATGCGAAATTTCTATGGTGAAGATTAAGATATTCAACGAAGTAACTATGGGACAAGTTCAGTTCAGGCACCCACTCCTCTGCTGCCCAAGTACCTAGCTGGGACCTCCCTATGAATGCCTGGGATCCCCTCAAGAGACAAGTCCCTTGCAAATCTTAAAAAGCCTCCCGTTAATGTAGATATCTTATTCCCTTCCCCAATAAACACCCTTCCTCCCTCTCCACCCTCCCACAACCCCAGGCTCTCCCCTCACCTGGTCACACTTCTGTGCCTTTTATGGTTCACCAGACAGCCCCACATTTTGGTGCCATTTGTCGGTGACCAGCCTCAACGAAATTACCTCTTGCCAGGATAGAGGCATGGAGATTTAGAAATAGTTAGTAAAGATATGAAGACACAAAAGAAAATAGTAAAACGGAGAAACATATAGGATAGTGCTGGTAGAGATTCCCAGAAATACTGAAATTCGCCTGTGTTTACTTTCCAATTATTTAAAATACACCTGACTGCAAACAGTAGTAGTAAGACAAAAGACTGCATTAACATGATGTAAGGAAATGAACAGACAAGTTGTAGGTTGTGGGCTACATTCACAGCTAAACATTCTGTTGCTAGAACAAAGCAAGTCACACACACCCTAGACCAAAATATTGTGTAGGCAAACTACTCCCAGGATGGGGAATCCAAAGTTATCTCCATAAAGAAACTGGACCTTTAGTTGGATCCTTAGACTCTTGTTTGAGGTAGGAACAATCTACTTCACTATTCCAATAGTACAAGGTCTGGCTATTAGCCACGCCTGTTGACAATAACCTAGAGAGAGCAGAACTGCCTGCACTAAGTCTAGGTAGGACCTTTCTTGATGTTGAAGCACAATACCCTTGAAGGAACTAGAGGTACGTTCCAACTCTCTGACCTTTGGATAAGGTGGAAACAGGCTCATATTTTCAGGCCTGGACACTTTACTTCCTTCTAGACAATTCCACTTTCATGTCTGTTTTGGTGTGTGTGACCCACTAAGTTTATTTAAAGTTTCTTGCCAGAGTGTGGGTAGAATGCAATCTCCAGGAACAAAGAGTGACCAATGGGGTAACTGGAACCATGACACTGAAGCACAATGAGGAGGAGCCATCTGAGCCTTGGATCCACTGGCAACTGGAATATTAATGACCAGAATCACTGTCAGTTCCAACCATACCATTCAGAGAGAAAGGTGGGTAGACGTGGTAAGGACTCAACAAAACAAAGAGCAAAACAACACCAGTAAAGTCTACTGACCCTACAACAGCAAGACTTAAACAATCAAATATTTGTTTGTTTTGGAACCCGGAAAGACCAATACTTGGTGGTCATAGGAGAGACAGCCATAGCAAGGAGGAAAATAACCTAAAAAAATAACTTCAGGAGAATGCTTGAGGCCCTTAAAGAGGAAATAAAAATTTCCCTCAAAGAAATGGAGGAAAAGACAAACAAAAAATTGGAAGACATCAACAAATCCCTTAAACAAAAGCAAGGAAAAGAAATTCAGCATGTGAAAGAAACTATTCAACACTTGAAAACTGAAATAGAGGCAATAAAGAAAACACAAGCCAAGGGAATTATAGAAACAAATCATGACAAAATGATCAGGAGCAACAAATGTAAATATAAACAGAATAATACAAAACATGGAAGAGATTATGTCTAACGCTGAAGATACAATAGAGGATATAGACTCATCAGTCAAATAAAACATTTAATATAACAAAAGCTTGACAGAAAATATTCAGGAAATATCAGATACCAAGAAAAGACAAAACCTAGGAATAATAGATATAGAAGAAGGAGAAGTTCAACACAAAACCACAGAAAATATATTTCACAAAATCATATAAAAAACTTTTTCAAGTTTTCAAAAATCAGGTGTTTGAAAGTGTGTGGGTTACTATCATGGTCTACAATTCAGTTCCTATCTGTTTTTTATGCCAATACCAGGCTATTTTCATACTATAGCTCTGTAGGAGAGTTCCATGGAACCCGGCAAGACCAAAACTTGGTGGTCATAGGAGAGACAGGCATAGCAAGGATTGAAACAAGAAGCCAAGACACTACATGGCTCATTTGAAGGAAGAGATGGGTAGGCGCCAAAGCAAAAATTCCTCCAACATCCTAAAAAGCAAAATGGTAACACTAGAATGCAGTGGACACACAACAGAAAGACTTGATCATCCTAACCTAGAAGAAGTAGAAGAAAATGATTTTAAAAGTAAATTTATGAAAATGATAAAGACCTTTAAAGAAGAAGGGAAAAACTCCCTTAAAGAAATGGAGGAGATTCCTTTCTCCCTTCTACACCCTCTCTTTTACCTATCCCCTCCCCCAATCCCAATCCTCACCCCTATCCCCACACCCATGCTTCCAACTTTTGTCTGACGATCTTGTTTGCTTCCGACTTCCAGGAAAATCTATATATGTTTTTCTTTGGGTTCACCTTGCTATTTGGCTTCTGCAG
>JAQHUG010000862.1:13238-40663 GCA_028555095.1 Dicrostonyx torquatus | reverse complement strand
CCACTCCTGCTTGTTTCTTGGGGCCATTTGCTTGAAAAACCTTTTCCCAACACTTTACTCTGAGATAATATCTGTCTTTGTGGTTGAGGTGTGTTTCTTGTAAACAGCAGAATGTTGGATCCTGTTTTTGTATCTATTCTCTTAACCTGTGCCTTTTTATAGGTGAATTGAGACCATTGATATTAAGTGATATTAATGACCAGTGGTTATTAAGCCTGGTTATTATTTTTTTTGATGGAAGTGCTTGTGTATTTCCCTTCTTTGAGTTGTGCTGTTGGAGGGTTGTCAGATGTCTGTGCTACTCTGGGTGTTGTTGGGTTCCTTGGTTCGTGGTTTTCCTTCTAAGTACTTTAAGTAAGGCTGGGTTTGTGGCTACATATTGTTTAAATCTGGTTTTGTCCTGGAATATCTTGTTTTCTCCATCGATGATGAATGCAAGCTTTGCTGAGTATAGGAGTCTGGGTTTGCATCCATGGTCCCTTAGTGTCTGCAGCACATCTATCCAAGACCTTCTGTCTTTCATGGTTTCTATTGAGAAATCAGGTGTGATTCTGATGGGTTTGCCTTTATATGTTACTTGACCTTTTTTGCAGCTCTTAATATTCTTTCTTTATTCTGTATGTTTTGTGTTTTGATTATTATATGGTGTGGGGATGGTCTTTTTTTTTGATCTAGTCTATTTGGTGTTCTGTATGTATTTTGCACTTTGATAGCAATATCCTTCTTTAGATTGGGAAAGTTTTCTTCTATAATTTTGTTGAATATATTTTCTGGGCCTTTGAGCTGTAGTTCTCCTTCTTCTACTCCTATTATTTGTAGGTTTGATCTTTTCACGGTGTCCCAGATTTCCTGGATGTTTTGTGTTAAGAATTTGTTTGATTTGTTGTTTCCTTTAATTAATGAGTTTATTTCCTCTATAGTATCTTCAGCGTCTGAGATTCTTTCTTCTATCTCTTGTATTCTGTTGGTTATACTTGTCTCTGTAGTTTCTGTTCATTTACTCAAATTTTCCATATTCCCTTCCCTTGGTTTGTTTTCTTCATTACCTCCATTTCATTTTTCTAGTCTTAAACTGTTTCTATTACCTGTTTGATTGCTTTTTCTTGGTTTTCTTGGGTATCTTTGATAGCTTTATTCATTTTCTCTAAGATTTTGTTTGACTTCTCTTCCAATTCTTATTTTTTTTTTTGGTTTTTGGAGACAGGGTTTCTCTGTAGCTTTGGAGCCTATCCCAGAACTAGCTCTTGTAGCCCAGGCTGGTTTCAAACTCACAGAGATCTGTCTGCCTCTGCCTCCTGAGTGCTGGGATTAAAAGTGTGCGCCAACACCACCTGGCTTCTCTTCCAATTCTTTAAAGGCGTTTTTCACCTCCTGTTTAAAGGCCTCTATTATTTTCATAATGTCACGTTTAACGTTGGTTTCTTCTACTTCTTCTGGAATATGGTGTTCAAGTTTTCTTGTTGCGTGATCACTGTATTCTGGCATCTTCATGATGCTTTTCATGCTATTGGAGGAGTTCTTGCATTGGCGTCTGCCCATCTCTTCCTTCAAATACAGTCAGGAGAGCCTTGGCCTCCTGATCCAATCTTTGCTCAGTGCAGCAACAGGGACTCCCCTCTGGATTCTTGACCTCAGCATGGGAACAGGGACTCCTGGTGTTCTGCAGAGCAGATCTCACAGAGGAAAGGGCAAACTTGGGGGTGAGGGCAGGGATGTGTGGAATCGAGGGATGCCTGCTGCAAGGGCTGGTGTAGCCTGCAGTGTGTCCTGGGTACTTTCCGTCAGAGCTCTCACTCACTGACCCCTCTGGTTCCTTGACCTCAGCATGGGAACAGAGACTCCTGGTGGTCCACAGAGCAAATCCCACAGAGGAAAGGGCAAACTTGAGGGTGGGGGCAGGGATGTGTGAAATCGAGGGGTGCCAGCAGCCGGGGCTGGTGCTGCCTGCACTGAGGCCCAGGTATCTTCCTTCAGAGTTCACACTCACTCACTCCTCCGGTTCCTTGACCTCAGCCCCGGATCAGGGACTCCTGGTGGTCCGCATTCCGCAAAGGAAAGACGTAATTTTCAATTAAATGTGGTTCTATATGGTTACACAAACTAAACAGTCAGTGAGTTTTAGAACATTCTCATCACTGCAAAAAATTTCCCATAATGTTTACTAGAAACTAATCAAAGAGATTTAATTTATTTTTAGAAAAGCACAAAAGTGAAACCCTTTATTAGTGAAGAAAATAAATTTGATAATGTCAAATCATTTTCAAAACATATAACAAAATCAGATTTTACACTGAGAATAGTAAAAGCAAATTGAACAGTGACACAGTCATTTTTACAGGACACAAATCATGTATGCATATGTGTGCATGTGTATGTGTGTGTGTGCATGTGTGTGTATATATGCATGATTACTTAGATGTTAAGACAGAAACTGTGAAATCAGTTGTGGGGGGAAGGTATAATAGCTATAATTGGCAAATACATTATCAGCAAGTTACGTTGTTTGAATTAGCAATATTGGCCAACACTTGTCATATGGGGACAAGTTGGGGACAAGTTGCCCATGTGTTCTCTGAGTGTGCAGAGAAACTCCATTCAAATCTTACTTGCTATTGACAATTCTTTCTTATCCAACTGCATTGGCTAATAATGGGCAGTGAACACAGCACCAGAATGGCCATATTTATGTGTCCTCATCTGCTAGGAAAAGTGATGAGACAAGCTTTGAGATACTTGACCAAATGTATAATGTCCTTTCAGTTACATCAAGCTTTGAATATAGCATGTTAATATTAATATGTTTATGGACTAATTCTGTTTCCCAAATCATGTATTCAAAGTTCTGAGGTCCAGTCGGCCAGTGAGTGGAGGTGAGGCCTGTGTGAGGGAAGCAGATCAGAGACGGAGAGACTCCTAAACAGGATTAGAAAAAGAGAACTAAGACTTCCCCTTCTGCCTATTTTCATCTCCCTTCTCTAAGAGGAGACTTTGAGAAGACAACCATCTGTTAGCAGAAAGTCCATGAAAAGCCCAGAATTCCTGATGCACTCATGTAGGGCTGTCAGACTCCAGAATAACTGAGAAATAGCTACTTCCAGCTGTATCTACCTGTCTATCGTGTTCTGCCATAGGAACTTAAGTGGAGGATACAACTCTCTTCCCTCACCAGAACTAGCTTCATGAGTAAGAAAAAATTGATAGTTTTCAAAATCTGTATTTATATATCTGATCTGTTTTTTAAGACTTCATGATGTAGTTTTCTTATTTAAATATTTCTCTTTTCTGTGATATTCTTTTATTACTTTATAAAAAATAGGAATCAAAATTTCCACTTCCTTCCCGCCTCTCATTCTAAGTGCTAAGAATCTAAGCAACAATGGACAGGATGCCTAAAGTGGCCTTCACCTAGAATCAGACTGATGACTTCCTTAATTGTCAAAGAACCTTCAACCAGCAACTGATGGAACCAACAACTACAGTGAAGAATTGGTCCTAGCTACCTGAGAACAGCTCAAGAGAGAGAGGATTGTTAATATAAGCAAAGGCGTCAAGAACATAATGTGATACTCATAGAAATAGCTGATCTGAGCTAGTGAGAGCTCACTGACTCTGGACTGATAGTGGGCGAACCTGCAGTGAACCACATTAGGCCCACCAAATGTGGGAGACAGTTGTGAGACTTGGACAGCTTATAGGGGCCACTGGCAATTTGACCAGGATTTATCCCTAGTGCTTGACTGGCATCTTGGAGCACATTCTTTTAGGAGGGATACCTTGCTCAGCCTAAATATAGAGAGAGTGTCATGGTCTTCCCTCGAAGTTACGTGTGAGACTTTGTTGACCCTCCATGGGAAACCTTACTCTTCTGAGTAGTGGATCAAGAGGTGGGATGGGGGAAAAAGTGGAGGAAGCAGGAGGACGGGAAGAAGTGAAAATGGGGATAGCTATGTAAAATTTAAAAGAAAAGATAGTATTATAAAAAATTCTTAATAAATGAATAAGAAAGCTACCTAGAACAGCTATGTTATTGCATAATTTTATTATATAAAAAAGTGTGGGGTGGTGATGTGGATCAAGGGTAAAGACAATCGCTGACAAATTTAGGGACTTGACCTGTTCCTGGGGATCACATGGTGAAAGTCAAGAAATATCTCCTCAACATTGTCCTCTGACCTCCACATGCACGATGGCATACACTCCAAAATAAAAGTAAATAAAGTTTAAAGATAATATAACAAGTGATTGGAGTTTTCTGACTTTTTATGGCTGATTTTTTCTATTTGCTGATTACCAAGAGAGCCCTTGTCTCCATTAATGGTCTAGAGCTTTAACTCATGAACCCAGTTCACCCTGGGTAAATGACCTTCTGGACACACTCAATTCCCCTGCTCTTGCTGCCTTGATATTAGTTGAGTTCAAGCAGAGTAGGGAGGTAGAGCAAATGTTGATTTTCATCACTGATTTTCAAACTATGCCTCCTGATTATTCAGGCATGGCATGATGGACTTGTGAAATGAAGACATGCTTTGACAGAAAAGTCAACTGCTAGACTTTCTGTTAAAATCATGAGTCAGTTTTGAAAAGTTTCTGGGTGGGAGAGATCCAGAGAAACAAGCTAGATGTGTTAATAGTGAAAGTGTCAAAGAGTGCATTTGAGTCCAAATTTTTTAGAAGATTTATTTATTTAATGTGTCTTGTGGTTTTCCAGCATGTATAAGTGTATGAGGGTGTCAGATCCCCTGGAACTGGGGTAATAGACAGTTGTGAGCTGCCATGAGGGTTCTGGGAATTGAATCTGGGTCTTTTGGAAGAGCAGCCAGTGCTCTTAACATTTGAGCCATATCTCCAGCCCCTCAACAAATGTTTTTACAATAAGTCCAATTAAAATAGACTATAAATTTGTTATTACAATATCCAAATAAAGCTCCTTATTGCAAAGAGCTACATTTCACCACCCACCCAAAAGGCACAGAATTAGAATGATTCCATAGAATAACCTTGGTTGCAGGAGGGCAGATGGCTCAGAGGGAATGGAGGGGCCACACAATAACGTGGGGACAGGACAATCTTATAACCACAGCTTTAAATTATAAACACTTCCTTTAATCAAGGCTTGTAACATGGATAAAATGGAGAGTTTTCAATACAGTGAAATATAAACCTGTAAGTCACAATAAATGCAAAACCCAATAGTAAAAACCACAACAGCAAATTCACACTGTCCCTGTATCAGCCATGATCTGATTTCACATGCTTTGAGAGATGGCAAATATGGCCTGCTGGATAGAGAGCACACTAGGGCTTTGAATTCACATTCATCTGACAGTTTGTGGCATTGGTGGCTCAACTCAAGAAACAAAGCAGGTACCAGCACTTCAAAGAGTGTATGCAAATGAGGAGATTCACTCAAGAGTTTAATTTTAGGTTCTTTGAGCAGGGAGGAACAGTTTTTGTGAACTGAACCTTGGTTCTCTGTTCAGAAGCATTTTTACCATTAGACACGAAGGTTGTATTTGGAGTACAACAAATTCCTCATACCAAAACCCCTCTGATCTATTTAAAATGTTCTCTGTAAAAAACCATCACACCCCTGCCCAGTTCTTATTGTGGACTGTTTGCAGCTCCCCAAAACTCCAGGCCTCCAAACATGCCTTGGATATTCTTGTGACTAAAGCAATGTCAACTCTATCAACAACTCTAGAAATCATAAATAAATAATCACTTTTCCCTATTATGTTGTTTCCAATGTCTATATTCCTTGAACAAACAAGTAAAACATTTGGCCATTATCCTATATACAGTGAGAAACAACTTTTCATTCTCATGCTTTTCTACTGCTTTCCCTAGATACAATGACTACTAGCTTTCCAATACATCTCCCCATTTGTTTGAGATTTTTAATTATGTTGAAGATTATGCAGTCACATAGTAAAGATAGACTTTTCTCAATCATTTTTTCTCATTATCTTATGTAGATAAATCAGAGTACATTTTTTAATTAGTCATCTTTTTAATTATTTTTTTTTATTTTTATTGAGCACTACATTTTCCTCTGTTCCCCTCCTTGCTTCTCGCATCTCCTTCAACCCTCCCCCAAGGTCCCCATGCACCGAATTTACTCCGGAGATTTTGCCATTTCCTACTTCCCATGTAGATTAGATCTACGTAATAATTCTCTGGGATAGTGATTTGTGGGCTGGTTTTTATGTGCTTTATGTTTAAAAACCACTTATTAGTGAGTTCATGTGATAATTGTCTTTCTGTGTCTGGGTTACCTCACTCAAAATGATGATTCCAAGCTCGATCCATTGCCTGCAAAATTCAAGATGCTTTTTTATTCTAATGTCTAGTACCCCATTGTGTAAATGTACCACGTTTTCCTTATCCATTCTTTGGTCGGGGGTCATTTAGGTTGTTTCCAGGTTTTGGCTATGAAAAACAATGCTGCTGTGAACATAGTTGAGCAAATGTCCTTGTGGCACAATTGAGCATCTTTTGGATAGATGCCCAAAGTTGTTATTTCTGTGTCTTGAGGAAGGATTAAAGGCTTATACCACCATGCCTGACACAGTGGCTCTCTTGATGATGGTCTTGTTCACATGTCATCTTACTGTATATCCCCACAGATGAGTTCAAGCCCAGGGCAAGAGAAGACACAATTGGGACAAACAGAAGAGGCTTAGGTCCTAGAAAGAACTGCAAGATAAGACTTTAGTATCAGAACTTGATATAGGCTGGTAAGAACCCTTGAAAAAGTCACTTGTTTCCTTGTGTTTCCTGTACAAATGAATGCAAAGTGAATGCAGTCTAGGTGAGGTAAGTATAGGCTATAATGCCAGCACATGAGAGTCTCAGGAAGAGGCCCACAAGTTTCAGAGAAGCCTTGACTACAGAGTGAATCTTATGCTATTCTGGCCTATCATTCTGGCTTCCTTTCCATTAATGTGATAAAAACATTCTGAACAATAGCAACTTTGGGAAGAAACAACTTTTATTTCTGCTTATAGGATACTAATCATCACTGAAGAAAATCAGGGCAGGAATTCTAGCAGGAAATTCAGGAGAAGCCATAGAGCAATGCTGCTTGCTGGAGAGCTCAGACTCAAACTTAGTTTTCTCATACAGTCAGGACCATCTGCCTCGGGAAGGATGCTTTCCAAAACTGGCTAGACTTTACTACATTAATTAATAAGACAATCTCCCAAGATGTACCCACAGGCCAGTGTGACCTGGACGATATCTTTACTGAGAGTGCTTCCTCATTTGACTCTAGGCTGTGCCAAATTGAAACTTATAAAGCTGTGGTAGCTTCAATGTAATTGGCCCCCATAATCTCAAAGGGAGGGGTACCATTAGGAGATGGGGCCTTGTTGAAGTAGGCTGGAATCTTGATGGAGGAAGTCTGTCACTGTAGAGGTGGGGTTTGAAATCTCACATATACTCAAGCCACACCCACTGAGACAGATCCCTTCTTTTTGTCTGCAAGTCAAGATGTAGAAATCTTAGCTCTGTCTCCAGTACCATGTCTGCCTGAACACCACCATTTGCACCATAATGATAAGGGACCAAATCTCTCAAAATGGAAGCCACCCCAATTACATGATTTTCCTTTCTAAGAGTTGCCATGCTCATGATGTATCTGCACAGCAATAGAAACCTTAATTTAGACAGTTACCTAATACAACTACCTTATTGTCTAATTTTGTTTTATTAAAAAGTGTGGAGGTGGTGATGTGTCTCAGTGGTAAAGATAATTGCTGCCGAACTAAGAGACTTGATCTGTCCCTGGGGATCACATGGTAAATGTCAAGAAATAACTCCTCAACAATGTCTTCTGACCTCCACATGCACCATGGCATGACTCTCTAATAAACAAATAGATGTAGTTTAAAGAAAATATAACAAGTGATTGGAGTTTTCTGACTTTCTATGGTGGATTATTTCTATTTGCTAATGACCAAGAGAGCCCTTGTCTCAGTTAATGGTCTGGAGCTTTAACTCATGAACCCAGTTCATCCTGGGCAAATGACCTCTGGACACACTCATTTCCACTGTTCCTTGCTGCCGTGATATTAGTTGAGTTCAAGCAAAATAGGGAGGTAGAACAAATGTTTATTTTCGTCAGTGGTTTTTAAACTTTGCCTCCTGGAAATTCTGGCAAGACACAGTGAACTTGCAAAATGAAGCCAAAATTTGATAGTAAAAAGCCAACTGAGAGACTTTCTGTTAAAATGATGGGTTAGTTTTGAAAGTTGCTGGTGGGAGAGGTCCAGAGAAAAAAGCTGGATATGCTAATGGTGAAAGTGTCAAATAGTGCATTTGAGTCCAGCTTTTTGATATTGTGTGACAGGATTGTCATGTACAAAAGTCATGCCTTCAAGCTAAAAATTGAGTTACAAGAAATTGTATTATTCCTCAAACCCAAAACTTACAATGCCTCAAGTAAGTCCATGATTTGGGGGCAGAATTCAGTGTTACTCTTGGCTGTGTGTGGCTTGTGGGCTGTGAGTTGACACTCCTGAAAGTGATCATCCCTAAACTGATGTACACATGAGCAAGACTATGTGGACTTAGTGTGATTAGGTCATGAAGTTAAGAGGAGGTGGGGTAACTGGATGACTTGGCGGAAGGAGAAAGTAAGATAGAATAGATGTCAATTCAATACTCATGTATAAATTCTCAATAAAATAGAAAAAGAATGATTTCTTTATAATTTTAAAAGATACTTTGTTAGGGTGATGAGATGTAAGAGTTTAATTGTATACACACATAGGTGTTCACTATTAGATTTATTTACAGAACTGCTAGGAAGACATAACATTTTATTATTTAATAAATCATTACTAATGTTTGAATGTGAGAGAGATACAGTGTATGTGAATGTGTGTATTTAGTGAGCATATGTTCTGTGCACTGGGTGTGCCTGCAATGAAGAGTGTGTGTGTGTGTGTGTGTGTGTGTGCATGTTCAGTACCTGCAGAGGCCAGTTCAGTTCCCACTGGAACTGATGTTTAAGCAGATGTGAGCCACATGACATGGGTGCTGAGATCCCAACTCAGGTCATCTGTATCATCAGCAAGAGCTCTATGAGCTGAGTCACCTCTCCAGCTCCCTGAATTCTTTACAAACATAATAACCTCATGCTTACTTATTTATGTGTGAGTGCATATGTGTGGTGGCTGTTGAGACCAGAAGACAGTCTGAGGGAATACACTTCCTCATACCATCCAATGGGTGCTGGGGATTGAACACACATTGTCTGGTTGGTGACAGGTAACTTTACCATTGAGCTTTCTTGCCAGACTGTAACATTTCAATGTTAATATGACAGCTGATATTAGCACTGTTTTCTTTGCTAAGCATACTTGAGCTTGAGTCAAGTCCAGCTTATCACAGAGTGTCTTCTTTGAAGCACTGTTACTGGGTTTGATTTGTTATTATCATGCTTAGGATTTTTGATGATTGGGGGGTTGCCCTGATACTCACATGAATCACATTTCTCTTTGCTAGCCTCTTTTTTGTAAGTTTGTTTTGAAGCAAGTTCTAATATTGCTGAGCATGGTGTACTCCTTATGAAGTCTCAGGGTTGATGTGATATTGTGGAATCTTTTGTTTTTTGGCTTTTATCATATATATATATATATATTTGTATATTGTGGCTTTTGGTTTTTATCATATATATATGATAGATAGATACATAGATAGATAGATAGATAGAGAGACACATAGAGAGATAGAGAGTTAGATAAAGATATACAACATATAGAGTCACCTTGGTTAAGCTTCCTAGCTGTAGGTCTCTAACAAGGGGATTATATGTGTGTGGGTGTCTCACGTTCATGAATATTTGTGGACCACATACATACTTGGTATCTCTGGAGGCCATAGGGGGACCATAAACCCCAGTACTGTAGTTATAGACCATTGTAAGGCAGCTGTGGGTGTTGGGAATTTAACTCAGGCACATCTTCAAGAGCAGTCAGTGCTCTTTACCACCGAGCCATGGCTTCAGTCCCAACATGGGGACTACATCAGCCTGCTCATATCAGGGGCTTGTCATCAGGACCACAGAGAGACTGTGAAGGAACTTACAAACTATGAGATGCTGTGTGCATATCAGTGACAAGAGTCTCTGAGAAGGATTGGAAATCATCAATTTATCTGGACATCCTTGATGGTTTCTTTGGTATAAAATCTAAAGCAGGGCACGTGCTTATGGCCAGAAAGACAGGATGGAATTTCTGCATCCTTCCTCCTGCCCTCACTGTGGGCTCACTGGAAGTCCTTATCTTGTCCCTGATTAGACAGCAGAGCTCCGAGTATTCTCATTGGGAAGGCCTGAGATGAGTTGCTGTTTCACCCACTAATCCTATGTATCATTGGGCAAAGCTGAGTCTGTGAAAGATAAAGACCTTGGCATCCGGAGCATAACCCACCTAAGTCTTAAGGAAATTGAGGAAGAGAAGGCAATATTATTGTAAGAATCAGAGGACCAGGAAGTCCACTGTGAGATGGTGCATTCTAGAAATAGTAGGAAGTAACACCCATGAAATGACAACAATATTGTTTCCTTAACAAGATCTGAACATTGCTATCACCTATAGACATGCTAATATGGACAGGGGAATCTCACAAGACCTCACTCCTAGATGATGACCTATAGGCAAGTAATAACTGCTGAGAGAGGGAGAATTAGTCTTCCCTAGGAATGCATACCTTAAATGATTGCACATTATCACATGGTCAGCCCTGCAAACAAACAAACAAGACACATTACAAGAACTCAGCATGTTGTTTTTATATATTTATACTTACATAGGTGAAACAATAAGAATTAAAAAGAGATCATAATATTGAGATGGAATGGAGGCATGGAGGAATTAGAGGAAGGAGAGTAAGGGTGATGATGCATTTTTTTATTAAAAATTGCAAATGCAAAAGATGGAGACTGAGCTTTGAAGCAACATGATCTCTTGGCTTCTTGTTGCATTAGAGATTAATTATTTAATCTGAGATGAATATTTATCGTTTGGACATAGTTTGTTCACTTGTAATAGAGCAATACTCATGGGTTTGAGGAATGGATGATACCAATTACATGTGGGCAAAGTACTTAGAACACAAAACTTTAGATATCATTGTCTGATATAAGATTTGTTGGTATAAGGTGCACATGAGTGAATGCACATGTGGCTGAGTGGTCTTCCACATTCTTTATCCAGTTGAGAAAATAACATAATCTGTAGACCACAAAGCCACAATGGGTGGATGACTTGCCTATAATTGTTCTTTCTTAGTGTTCCATCCTACAATCAGTAGCTCTTGAAGTCTGGTTGAACTGGGGGACTTGGGAGATCCTGAGTGATAAATAGGACCGGAGTAATGAGAAAGAACTGGGTGTCAGAAACTCCTCCAGGAAATATGAAGCCTTAGGCCAATTTCCAGATATCGGCCCTGCTCATCACAGGACATGGCCAGAGTGCTTGGAATCCATGACAACAGTCATCACCTGGCCAGTGTGTCGGACAGGTATATGCTTAAACCCATGTACATGTTTTTTATGTACAGGGGAAATAATGGAATATATGGTTTTGGTGCTATTTTAGTTTTTTATGTTATTTGTACTTTCTATGTGTGTCTGACTGTGCCATGGCATGCACGACAGGGACATCAGAAGATATCCGGCAGGAGTTGATTATCTATTCCCATCATGTGGATCCCAGGGTCAACCTCAGTTCATCAGGTTTCTGCAGGAAGCACTTTTATCAGCTAAGCCATCTCACCCATCCAACGTATTACCAGTGCAGCCTCAACTTATTGGATTTGGGATTTCTTCCCCTGCTAAAGGGGATTGAATCTAGGACATCATGCATGTTGCTCATGCGCTCTCCTGAACTACATCCCCAGCACCATTTGTGTTGTTTACATCCACACAATGGAATTATATAGAGAACATATAGATACATTATTGCATACTAAAATATACAACTGTCAAAATACTGTATATACTGCATAGAATACTGTATATTTAAAACTGGAGTCTTCTCTACTGATTTCCTTATTGAAGGGCCATGCACCTTTTATCAATGCAGGGTTGGGCTCATGGACATCAGTTGAAGAGGCAGATGAGGGATCATACAAGCAAGGGGGTCAGGAGCATGATGGGTAAAACCACAGAGACAGCTGAGCTGAGCTAGTGGGAGCTCCGAGACTATGCACTGACTTGGAAACCTGCACAGGACTGAACTAGACTCTCTGAATGTGGGTGACAGTTATTTGACTTGAGAAGTTAAGGGGATCTGGCAGTGGCTATAGGACCTAATCCAGGTGCATAAACTGTCTTTTTGGAGCCCATTTCCTTTGGTGGGATGCCTTACTCAGCCTTGATGCAGGGGGAAATGACTTGTCCTGTCAAATCTTGATATGCCAGAGTTTGTTGACTCCCCAAGAAGGCCTTGCCCACTATGAAGAGAGGATAAGGGGTGGGAAGGGGGAGGCTGGAGGGCAGGAGAAGGAGAAAAGAGGGGAAACTGGAGTAGGTATGTAAAAATAAAAAATAAATTTTTAAAACAAAAAAAATCAATAAACAAAAAAGAATGTATAGATTGATACTGTATATTAATATATGCAACTATAAATGCTATATATAATGTTGTATATTTAAAAACCTGGAGTCTCTGTCTACTGATTTCCTTATTGAAAGGCAATGTGCTTTTTTTAAAATAAATAATCTATCACTATAGCCCAGGTTAGCCTCAAACTTGCTATGTAGCCAAGAATGTTCTTTAACTTCTGATCTTGCTGTCTCTACCTCTTTAGTGCAGGGATTAGAACCACCACCAGGCCCTGTTTTGTGGTGTTGGTGATCAATCTAGGGCTTTGGAAGTACTAGGGAAGTAGTCTCTAAATGGAGCTACATTCCCAACCCAGAGTACCATTCTACACTTATTTTTAATTTATAAATTTTATTGCCTAACTATTTTACACACACACACACACACACACATATACATTGCATATTCTGGCTATTGTCCCCACTCTTTTTTATTTCTATCTCACTCTTGTCAGTCTTACTTCTTACCTGCAAATCTCTTTTCTGTTTTTGTTAATTCTTCTGTGTCCTGCAGACTTTAACTAGTGCTATCTGTGTGACAATCGATTTAGAATTATCCATTAGAGCCTGTGGGCTCACCACTCACCAGTGGGATAACACACAAATGCATACAATGCCTCCCTCTCATGCTGAACCTGCTAAGTGTCAACAGTTCAGCAGTAAGTGGTAAGGACTGTCTCTTTCTCATGATGTCCACTGGCACGGAGCAGCAGATAGTGAATTTTGGTATATCGAAGGAGTAGAAGAATTTGCTTCTGTTGTTGGTTTTTGTTCCTCAAGACAGAATCTCATGTGCTCTAGGCTGGTCTCAAGCTCCCTATGTAGCTTTGAACTGTCTCTTTGAACTTGTGATCCCCCTGCCTCTACTCCCTGAGTTCTGGAATTACAGAAGTTCACCACCAATTACGTGGTGCTGGGGATGGAGCCAGGACTTTGTGACTGCTGAGCTGTCATCTCCCACCTGATTCTTACCACTACTCCTGGATTTTCTTTTTCACAAACAGAAAGCAACAGTGGTCTCAAATAAAAATAAAAATTATAAACAATACATCAGCCTTAAGCAATTAATCAGAATATGAATACGTGCATATTCCTATGCTGCATGATTTATCCAATTACAGTGTAATTTTCAATTAAATGTGGTTCTACATGGTTACACAAGCTCCACAGTCAGTGACTTTTAGAACTCATCACTCCAAAAAAGTTTTCATAATGCTTGCTATAAACTAATCAAAGAGATTTATTTATTTATTTTTAGAAAAGCACATAAGTCAAACTCTTTATTAGTGAAGAAAATAACAGTTTGATAATGTCAAATCATTTGCAAAACATAACAAAATCAGATTTCACACTGAGATCAATAAAAGCAAATTGAACAGTGACAAACCATTTTCACAAGTCACAAATCATGTATGCATATGTGTGCATGTGTACGTCTGTGTGTGCATGTGTGTGTATATGCAAGATTACTTAGATGTTGATCAAAACAGAAGCTGTGAAATCAGTTGTGGGGGAATGTATGATAGCTATGATTGACAAATACATTATCAGCAATTTACATTGTTTGAATTAGCAATATTGCCCAACAACATGAACATTTTTTTAATATACTTGTCATAGACGGACATGGTTGTTGCCCTTGTGTTCTCTGAGTGTGCAGAGAAACTCCATTCAAATCTTACTTGCTATTGACAATTCTTTCTCATCCAATTGCATTGGCTAAGAATGGAAGTGAACACAGCACCAGAATGGCCATATTTATGTGTCCTCACCTGCTAGAGAAAGTGATGAGACAAGCTTTGGGATACTTGACCAAATGTATAAAGTCCTTTCAGTTTCATCAAACTTTGAAGCTAGCATGATAATAATAATAAGTTTATGGACTAATTCTGTTTCCCAAATCATGTATTCAAAGTTCTGAGTCCAGTCAGCCAGTGAGTGGAGGTGAGGCCTGTGTGAGGGAAACAGATCATTGATGGAGAGACTCCTAAAGCAGGATTAGAAAAAGAGAACTAAAACTTCTCCCTCTGCCTATTTTCATCTCCATTCTCTAAGAGGAGACTTTGAGAATACAATCATCTGTTAGCAGAAAGGGCATGAAAGGCCCCGAAGTCGTGATGCACTGATCTAGGACTGTCAGCCTCCAGAATAACTGAGAAATAGCTACTGCCAGCTCTATCTACCTGCCTATAGTGTTCTGCCATAGGAACCTAAGCAGAGAATACAACTCTCGAAAAAACTGATAGTTTTCAAAATCTGTATTTGTATGTCTGATCTGTTTTTTAAAGACTTCATGATATAGTTTTCTTATTTAAATATTTCTCTTTTCTCTGTTAATTTTTTATTACTTTATAAATAATAGAAATCAAAATTTCCACTTCCTCCTCTCCTCCAATTTTTCTCCCTCTTCCCCACTCACCATGCCCTCCTTCCCCTCCAGTCCTAAGAGAGGGCAGGGTACCCTGCCCTGTGAGAAGTCCAAGGCCCTGCTACCTCCATCCAGGTTTAGGAAGGTATGTGTCCAAATAGAATAAGATCCCAAAACGCCAGGACATGCAGTAAAGAAAAATCCCAGTGCCATTATCATTGGCTTCTCAGTCTGCCTCAATTGTGAGCCACGTTCAGAGGGTCCAGTTTGATCCCATGCTTGTTCAGTCCCAGTCCAGCTGGATTGAGTGAGCTCCCATTAGTTCAGGCACACTGTCTCAGTGAGTGGACCAATTCCTCATGGTCCTGACTTCCTTGGTCATATTCTCCCTACTTCTGCTCTTCAACTGGACCTTGGGAGCTCAGTCCAGTGCTCCCATGTGGGTCTCTGTCTATATTTCCATCTGTTGTCAGTGAGTTTTAGAACATTCTCATCACTCCAAAAATGTTCCCCTAATGTTTACTAGAAACTAATCAAAGAGATTTTAAAACATAATTGGAACATGTTCGACCCAGCCACCTCTCCCAACTCAAGTTGACAGGTCTGAATGACCATTTTATTACATATTGGTGACTGTTGCCCATAATATTCTCACAATCTAGTAACGTTGCTGTACAGGAAGATCATCAGTGCTGGACTAGAGGGAAGGAGATGCTTGTGTGGGAGACATACCTCAGGAGAAATGGTTTTATTTCTTAGGGGCACAGGTGAGGACAGATTCAAAGAGACTTTTTTTTCTGAGTTGAGTTCTGAAAAACAATGATGTATCTTTCATGGAGGGAGAAAGACTTTCTGTAAAGATAGGCAGACAATAGCACAATTTTGGCTTTATTTCATGTGTTTTTGAAATAAGCCAGCTTTGGTGAAAGGGAATTTCATGTCAATAAATATGTTTGATTTATTTATTTAAAGAAAAGAACCTTTGATCGTTGGTCTTCCTGAAACAACAACATTGTGTAATGGTCATACAGAGAAAGTTAACTCACAGAAGGTCAAAATAGACTGTGATGAACTTCATGATCTGTCAAGACGAGGAGGAGACCAAAGTCCTGGCCATGCAGAGACCAGTTATCTACTGGCTGAAGACCTGGACCACATCTTCCCAGAGTATAAACACCCAAGGCTGGGCACACTTCACCACTGTTGGTGGAAGGGACGCCCTGCAAAAGGTAACACACACCTAGAGGGATAACACAGAGGGGTACATTGCTGACAGACAAGCAACGATGGACCTGACTTCAATCCTCTCACTGCAAACCTGGGTCCTCCTGGTAATCAGCCTAGTGCTCCTATACAGGTGAGTAACCACCAAGTTCCTCTTCCACTGTGTCTTTGGGTTGGGTTGTATTCAGACGTGTATTCTGGTATTAACTGCAACGTCAAAAGTGACAAGGAAAACAGAGGCTGGAGAGATAGCTCAGTGGTTTAGAGCACTGATTGCTCTTCTAGACGACCCAGGCTAGAATCCTGCTATACACATGTGGCTCACATCATCTGTAACTACAGTCCCAGGGGACCTATTGCCTTCCAAAGGCACTAGAATACAATTATAAAACGTGATAACAGAGGTTAAAATTAACTCTTGTAATAACTTTGAAATTACATGTTTTTATTTACTGGGGATAGCAGCAGCACATGAGTTATTTGTGTGTGTGTGTGTGTGTGTGTGTGTGTGTGTGTAGGTTACAGGAAACTTTGGGGAGTCTTTTATCTCCTATTATGTGGATCCTGAGGGTCAAACTAAGGTTGTCAACTTTGGCAGCTGGTCCCTTTACCTGTGCAGCCATCTTGAAGGCCTGAGATAAAACAATTGTGTTCATTTTGCATTTTTATTTTTTGGCAGAAAGAGGGATCAAACCAGAGTCTATATGTAGTTGAGTCAGCACTCATCTACTGTACTATTGCCCCAGGTATACTAAATATTAAAGCTCATATTTATGTTATGCAGATCTGCTGGGCACACATACACACTTGCAATACCCTCTTGCTGAGGTTAGGGGGTTTCCTGAAAAGATTTACTCTTGTTATGACCTGATTGGCATTCAGGTTACACCTAGAGCCACCAGATCTCAGTAGGAACATATACACACCGTGGGATGCCATGCACACTGGACCCCTCACCCTGTCCCTAAGCTCTGGGAACTGGAGGGACAGCCAAGTTGTTGGTATGTTTCATGTTTTGGCTTTGGTCATGTTCATCTCCTGTTGCTGCATGTGTGGTCACAAGACTTTCTTTTTCACCTTCTAGATACGGGACCCGTAACCATAATGTTTTTAAGAAACAGGGGATTCCTGGGCCAAAACCTCTGCCATTTTTAGGAACTCTGTTGAATAACTATGAGGTGAGTGCTGATTCCTGATGGCCAAAAATGGTTTAATTGTGTTAAATGCTCCTTAATAGAAAATAAAAGCATGATTTCAGGTCCTCATACTGTGTGATTTCATGATACTAGAGACTGTCTAGTGCTTCTGTAGGGATCTATTGTCAACTTTAAAGTATGAAATGTTTGTGTGTGTGTGTGTTTATAGTGTATATGCATGTGTTTACATGTGAATGAGTGCCCATATGTGTGCAGGTTCCTATGCTTGGATATGTGTGTGCATGTAGAGGCCAGAGGTTGGTATTGGGTAACTACTTAATTGCTCTTCAGTTTATACTTTGAGGCAGGGTCTCTCACAAACCCAGCTCTCTCTGACTTGACTAGTTCAGATAGCCAGATTACTCCAGGGATCCCTTGTCTTAGCTTCATGCAAGTGGGGATACTGGAGGACTTTAACCCCTGTTTGTCATTTATGCAGATATTGGGGATTCAAACACTGACTTTTAAGGTGTGCTCTTTTCATTAAACCATCTCCAGAGCCCTCATTGTCAATTTCCTCCCATATTTATTAATTTGGGGGTGAGTGTGTATGTGCCACAGCATGCATTTGTAGGTCAAGGGACAACCTGTGGGAGTCTGTTTTCTCTTTCCACTATATGAGTCCTAGGGATGAATCTCAGGTTGTCAGAGTTAATGGCAAGTGCCTTCCCATTGGATCCATCTCACTGGCCCTGATGTCATTTTATTGAGACTCAAGTTTGCCTTTGGTGAAATACACAGATATCCAGCCCATTTAATCTTGATATTCAGGAGCTCAGACTTTGTGAAAAATAAAAGAAATTTATTTCTTACCCAGGACAGGTTCCAGGAAGGAACTTCTGTATTTATTTGAAGAAATACTTGAGGGGGTTTCCAGCTTCTAGGACATCAAACTGTATGAACTAAATTAAATTCTCTTTGTATCCAACTCATGAGCAACTTTTTTTCCTTTTGCTGAATATTTCTGAAGCATCAGATTATCAGAGACCTAAATACACACCTTTGGGGGACAATTCATGTACTTGGGTTCTCTGAACCCCTGAAACAACTTCTATAGATCTAGACTCACCATTTACTCTTGAGAAATAGAGTATTTTGCTTTAATCTCTTTCTGTAAGAACTGGGGTCCAGGTTAGTGATTGTTTCTTTTAGAAAGAAGATTTTATACATATCCATGTGGGTTTATGCACATAAGTGCAGTACATACAGAGGCCAAAAGAGGGCACCAGATTACCTGGTGCTAGAGTAGGAGATGGTGGTGAGGTGTTGGGTGTGAGTTCTGTGGACAGAACTGGGACCCTCAGGAATATCTTAACTGTGACATCACATCTCCGGCCCTAAAGACGGGTTTTCTATTTTGTTTTGGTTTTGTGGTGCTGAGAATGGGATCCAGGGCTTTAGACATGCCAGCAAGTGCTCTAACAATGACATGGACGTTCCTACTCTTTCTTTAAAGGCAGCGGCCTGTGTATGAGTGTGAGCAGTAAGTGTGTAACCTGAGACAGGATGATGGCTGTCTCACACACTGGAGTTCACAACGTGCTTTGTATTTTCATTTGAAGATATTAAAGCAAAACCACTGGAAAAAGGGAGATTCAACAAATAACTGAAGTTAGAAACTTCAATAATAAGCATGTCATGTGCCACATTTTAGTCTATGTGGATCGTTTGTGATAAAATTGCTTTGACTCCTGGCCTCTGGTCAGTCCACAGCAGACACAGCTCATGTCCGGAGGACGAGTGGCAAAACTTGCACTGCTGTCAGCTCAGATTATCTTCCTAGAGGTTCTAGGCTTTGATTGCACATTCTTCAAAACAATTTCATTATTATTATTATTATTAATCATTATTATTATTTTGTGGGTATCTAATGCTGTGCACATGTGTATGTCCATGGCTGTGCATGCAGAGTCCACAGGAAGGTGTCAGGTGTCCTGCACTATCACTCTGCCTTCTCACAGGTCATCTTGCTGGTGCCACTAAACGTTACTGAAGAACTTTTCTCTGTTTGAAACAGTAAACTTTATTTGAGGGATTGGTTCCCTGGCTACAGAAGGGTTGGTACATACAGGACAATAATGGATCTCATGCTATTTCTCATTCCAGGGTACATGGAAATTTGATGCTAAGTGCTATAAAAAATATGGAAAAATGTGGGGGTGAGTATTCTGCAAAGTCCCATGGAGTTGACTCTTTCTAGGAGAATGTACTCTACCTGTGCAGGACAATACCAGCCCAGAATTGTAGTAATGGCCTCTCTGTTGTTAAGGTGATGCCATGTGTCATTAAGTGCCATAGTTCACAGGAATAATATCTTGAGAACATTGTATATTGTGACTTTTGAAAGGCTTTGATGTCCCATGGACTATGGACTTCGTGTTTTTGTTATTTAGTTTTGTTATGTTTTTGAGACGGGTTCTCTGTGTAACAGTACTGGCTGTCCTGTAAGTCACTTGGCAGACCAAAATGATCTGAGACTCACAGATATCCACCTGCCTTTGGCTCCTGAGTTCTGGAATTACAGGCATGCACCATCACCATCTGCTGCCAAGACTTTAGATAGAAGTGTATATCATTGTTTCCTGTCTTGTTGAACTGACTTTGGAGATTCAATGTATTTAAAAACCAAAGTGTTATTCCTTAGATCTATGTCCTTAATGGTTCTGTAAAGTGGCTGAGCCAGCAGCAGGAACTGTTCCCTTCACTGATGCTGGAGTTGGAATAGAGCTTGGGAGGAAGTGTTGTCATTATGCTGTAAGACAGAAACAAGTGGGAGGAGGCTCTGCCTCTTCCTGCCACTTCATCTCTTCTCATCCATCCTTAACACAGGGGTCTGCTGAGTTGTCAGAGCCGATAAAGACTATGTCATTCAATGCCAACAGCAGGCTTTGCTCTCTGTCCAGTGACCCCGTGTGAATGTCTCCTTGTAATTATTATTGCTTGTCAGCACTTGATGGTGTTTTCCACTTTTCACTGACCTAATATCTTATTTATTTATCCTTTTATTGTCATTTATTTATTTATTTGCTCGGGACAGGATCTCTTTAAGTACCCTAGCTGTCTAGGAGCTTGATATGTAGACCAGCCTTGCCTTGAACACAGAGATATGACTGCTTCTGCCTTACAAATGCTGGAATTAAAGGCGTGTGCCATCATGCCTGCCCTAATATCATTTTTATATGAAATAGTATTCTTACATTTTTATTAGTTTTGTGTGTCTGTGTGTGTACCAGTGAATTTAACTGGACTTACTTACAGAACCATGAGTTATGCAGAGGGTATTTACAGGAGTGTGAACTTACCAATGGTTCACCATTGACATAGACTTCTTGCCCTCCCACAGCATCTATTTTCTTTTTGATTTTTTATTATACTTGTTCATTTATCACACAGGAACATGTACTTCACGACACTCATGTAAAGATCAGAGGACAACCTGGAGAGTCATTTCTCTCACTCCACCTTGTAGATCCCAGGACTGAGCTGGTGTTTATTGGGCCATTTTGCTTTCCCATTCCAAGAACTGGCTGTTTGTAAATCCTCAGGCTCAGGACCTTGAGCTTCCTGCTGGAATGTTGACAGTCAAATCAACCATAGCACCTATGGAGATAGTCTCAGTTGCAGTGAGATCCAGAGTACTAAAAACAGGATTTGGCAGCTCTCCTTCCCACCGGCCTGGCTCTAATGTTCTTTCAGGGCTTCATAGAAGTTATATAAGGTGTCTCATATAAATTCTGCATGTTCACTTATTATTCAGCTCAATGTTTCAAAACCATGGCATGTCTATGCAGTCATTCTACCATCAAGTTATATCCCAAGCACAGATACTGAAACATTTTATTTAAGGTTAATATTTTAGTTTAAATTTTTGAAGGATTTATTTTTACTTCAAAACATTGATACTAATATTTTATTTTAAGGGTTTAATCATTATATTTTACTCTTTTATTCATTTATATATTTTTAATTTATTTTTATTTGATGTTCATTGGTGTTTGGTCTGCATGTATGTCTATGTGAGGGTGTCAGAGGCCCTGGAACTGTACTTACAGACAAGTGCGAACACGGGTGCTGGAAATAAACGTGGATCCTCTGGATGAGAAGGCACTACTCTTAACCACTGAGCCATCTCTCCAGCCCCAAAATTTTATTTTTAAATATCTATTTATAATACTTTTAACTACATATATGTTCATGTGTGCATGTCTCTGAGCATGACTGATAATGATCATAGAGGTCTCAGGCATTGGATCCCCCTGGAGCTGGAGTTACAGTTGGTTGTGAGCCATCCAGCACGGGCACTAGGAACCAAACTCAGGTTGTCTCCAAGAATATATGCTGTTAACTGTGGTGCCATCTCTCCAGCCCCTTGCGATATTTTAAATATGCAAAAATCAAAGAAAATGGTAGAAGCAGCTCTCATGTATACACATCTAGACTTGAAATTTCCATTTGTTATTTCTAACTGTGATGCCTTTAGGAACTGTTGTCAGGTGTTCTGTATTCTGCAGGACAGTCAAATGAGGAGAGTCACTCCAGAGTTTAATTTTAGGCTCCCTGGAGCTGAGAGGAACAGTTTTCATGAACTGAACCTCAAACCTCTGTTTAAAAGCATAATTATTGATTCTAGACAAAGGTTTTGTTTGGAATACAATTCCTCATGCCAAATCCCTTTGATCTGTTGTATATGTTCTCAGGAAGAAGTCATTACACGCCTGCAACTTCACTTCTTATGGTTTATTGTTTGCAGCAACAAATAAGTCAAGATCTTCAAGCATGCCAGGATATTCTTGTGACTAAAGTCATGTAATGAATGGAAAACCCTTCAAAAAACAGCTATAAATCATAGAAATCAATCACTGTTCTCTATTATAATTTCTTCAAGGTCTAGGTACCTTAAGCAGGGAATCTATTACATTCTGCCATTACCCTACATGCAGTGAGAAACAACTTTTTCATTCTAATGCTTACCTAATGTTTACCCTAGATTCAATGACTACTAGATTCCTACTACAATTCCCCTTTTGTTCAACCTATTTTAATTACATTAAAGATTATGCAGTCATGCAGTGAAGATAGACTATCCTCTATCATTTGTCTCATAATCTCTTTTATTGATTTTTACTGAGCTCTACATTTTTCTCTGCTCCCCCTCCTTCCTCTCACCTCCCCTTTAACCCTCTCCCATTGCCTTCATGCTCCCAATTCATTCAGAAGATCTTGACGTTTTCTACTTCCTGTGTAGATAAGATCCACGAATGTCTCTCTTAGGGTTCTCTTTGTTGTCTAGGTTTTCTGGGATTTGATTTTTAGGCTGGTTTTCTATGCTTTATCTTTAAAAACCACTTATGAGCTAGTAGGTTTAATAATTGTCTTTCTGGGTCTGGGTTACCTCACTCAAAATGATGTTTTCTAGTTCCATCCATTTGCCTGCAAATTTCAAGATGTCATTATTTTTTTCTGCTGTGTAGTACACCATTGTGTAAATGTACCACATTTCCCTTACTCGTTCTTCAACTGAGTGGCATTTAGGTTGTTTCCAGGTTCTGGCATTGACAAACAATGCTGTGATGAACATAGTTGAGTACATGTCCTTGTGGCACGATTGCGCATCCTTTGGATATACACCCAAAAGTGTCTCACAGTCTTATGCTTATAAGCCCAGAATACATTTTAAAGACAGTAGAATTTTACAGCAAAAACAAATCAATCATTAGAACAAGAAATCTATTTAAAATGATGCATAGGATTGAATAAAGCTAGGAATCTGCAATGCTTTCCATGACATCCATTCCAGATACATCAGTTAACTCAATTGAAAAGTTTCCTTCATTTCTTGTTGTAAATCAAATCATTTAAGAAGAATTAGGGTGACACAACAAATACATTTTAACCATCTCCCAATCTTACTTGCATTCATTAAACCTTAAATGATACAATAAGATGTAATATTCTTATCACGTTTTAATTTAATTTGCTCTCTCAAAGGTTATAACTGATCTTCCATTAGAATTACAACTTATTGTGAGGCAGTGATGGTGCATGCCTTTAATCCGAGCACATTCGAGGCAGAGGCAGGTGGATCTCTGTGAGTTCAAGTCCAGCCTGGTCTACAAGAACAAGTTCCAGAACTAACTCCAAAGTTACAGAGAAACCCTGTCTCGAAAAACTGGGGAGAAAAAAAGAATTACAACTTGTCTCAAATCAGCTATTTCATTGACTACCTTACTGTCTATTCTATTTTGCTGAGTTCAGAGTTCTGCAGCATGTTTATGCCAGACGTTAATTCATTCAGCAGTCTGAATTACCTTATGAAGGGCTAGTCCAGGCATGACAACTGATACAGTCAATACAATAATTTCCATACCACAGCAACTATCCATCCAATCATCCTATGAGTTTTTCTTAATATTCTTTCAGAAAGTTTCTGGACTGAAATCATCATAGGTGAGCTTGCAATGGTATCAATAACTCACTGTCATCTAAACCACTGGCCTTGCTCTAAAAATATAGCCTTTCAGAAGGGACATCTAATGATATCTCTTTTAAAGTGTGATTAGAGCTTCCAACAATTGCTTGTCCAGGGTTATGTGCTATTCATGTATTGTGTTTTAGTTATAACGTACATAAGATGTTTTGCTTTACTGGAAACATAAGCAGATGCTTATGTTTAATTTGCATTAATTTGCCCATTATAACCATTGTTTCTAATAAAGGTATAATTATAGAATCAACCTTTTCGGAACTTAGGCAGATACCCATTAAAATCCTAAGTATGTATCAATAGTATCATGTATATATTGTATTTTTTAAAAATTCTGATAAGTGAAATATATACATTTTCCCAATTTCATTTCTTTGATTATCCTTCTTACAAGTAAAGGAATTGAACGATACCAAGAAAAATTACAATAATATTTTATACTTTCTTTAGCTTATCGCCAGGTAATGGAACATTTTTACTTTAAGCCTTTACTATTAACATGATGTTTTTATAAAATTCTGAAGCTTATAAAGTAATTTCTATTAATATTTTATCAATTTCTTAATTTCCTTTTGCTAACAGCCCAGTCAATCCTGTATAAGACCAAATAGGACTGATAAAGAATGGATAATTACTGTCCTGAATTGCTGGTTGCAGTTGTATAAAAACAAAGTTAATTCTGAATAATTTTGAACAAGTTGAGCAGTTGTTATATATAATACAACTCCTTTTGCATATTGAAAATTAGAAATTATATTAGGAGATTGATCCATTAAAATCTAATAAAATCATTAGAAAAGAAAATAATTCTGATTTTTTCACTGAAGCATATAGAATTTGGACTACTTTACTTTTTTGTGCTGTATAAGCAATCATTCCTCATTTATCTGCATCAGTATAAAATGTAAGAGATCCAGAAATAGATTTTTTTAACTAAATGAGGAAGAATTTATTTAGTTCTTTTCATAAATTGAAGTTGTTTACTTTGTGGGTATGTGCTGCTGATTTCCCCAAATTAATTGCTACAGGCTCTGTCAGTCATCATTAATTACCCATCCCTACATAATGTCAATATTTGTATAAGATTCTACAATCTCAGCTGGATCCAATTCTGACAATTGACAAGATCTAATTCTTCCTTTTATACTTTTACATTTAATTCAGAAATCTCTTCAATAAATATTTCTAACTTTTCATTCTGATTATGGGCTAAAATCTACATTCTAAAATATTATCTTCCCTTGGCATAATGAATCAAGTAGAGGAATGAGTAGAAGGTCAAATTAATAAATTATATTTAATGTGTGACATATAATTGATCTATGTAGATACCTTGCATTTTCTGTTCTACTTGGGCCAACTTCTTTTCTGCTTCAGGTGTTTAATATCTGGGACTGTTAAAATCTAAGTCAATTTTATTAGAGATAAACTACTTAATTCTTGAGTAGTCAGTCTAATTGTAGGGTACACAAAATTGATATCTCTCAATAATTTTTAAAATGATTAAGCATATTTATTTATCTTTTCTCATCTTATTTTTGTGGCTAGATTCTCTGATTGCTTAATTTAAAACCAAATAATTAAGATAGCCTCCTCTTAGAAATTTTTCAGTAGTAATGTCCAATGCCCATTGAGGGAAAACCTGTTGCACCTCAGCAAACACCTTTTTAAGGATGTTGATATCAGAAGTAGGTATTGAGATATTATCCATGTAATGGTGCTGTTTTTAAACTGAATCTCAATCTTATAATTTCACCAATAAATACTCAAAAGTCAGATGCTTGGGTGAAAACCTGCTAGCTCAAAAAGGCAGAGAAGCAACCAGCTGACCATTCTCCTTTGCTGGAGTCTCAGAAAGGGAACATTGCTTTCTCTGTCCCAAAACAAAGAGGACCACCAAAATGAAAGTCCCCCTTACTATTTCCTGTGCATTTACCTGTTGACCAGACTCACTATAACTCTCTGAGACTATGTCCTGCAAACTAGCTGTTTATCTTGATTAAACACTTCCCTATATTGCTGGGAAATTTTCTTTTCAAGTTTCCTATTCTTTCCTCTTTTCTCCTGGGAAGTTTTCTCTTTTAATTTCTCTTATTTTTTTGTCTCTGGAGTCTGTAAATTTGCATCTTTAATTTTTACAACTGTGCAACTAGTGTTTCAACCTTTTGCATCTCTAAGAGTGTGTCATCTAAAGAAGTAAGAGAAGATGAATCTCTGTTTTTTATTTTTCTTTTCCTTTTATTATTTAATTTTAAAAAATCATTTTATACTACAACCCCAGTTGCCCATCTATTTCCTTCTCCCACCTCCCCAGATCCTCCATCTGAGCCCCCATCCACCCCTCAGAGAAGGTAAGACCTCCATTACAGAGTCACCAAAGTCTGGGATACCAAGTTGAGACAGGACGAAGTCCCACCCCCTGAGTCTTCCAGGGAAAGATAATCCAGCATTGGTAATGGATTCAAAACAAAACAAAACAAAAAAACAGTTCATAAACCCAAGAAGTCCTCGTCTCACTGCTAAGGAACCGCCAAAGAAAACAAACCACATAACTGTCATCCACATTCAGGTGGCCTAGTTTAGTCCCATGAAGGTTCCCCAGATGTCAGTCCAGAGTCCATGAACTACTGCTAGCACAAGTTGGCTGTCTCTGTGGTTTTCCCCATAATGATCTTGACCATCCTTGCTCATATGACCTCTTCTCCTTCTCATCAAGTGAAACCCAGGAGCTCTGCCTAGTGTTTAGCTGTGTGTCACTGCATCTTCTTCCATCAGTTGCTGGATATAGTTTCGATGATGGGTCTCGATGGGGTCACTAATCTGATTACAGGGCAAGGACAGTTCAGGCATCCTTGTGTATCCCTAGGAGTTTACATAGCAACAGGCTTTTCCCTAAAATATTGGCTCCCTCTATCACAATATATCTTTCATTGCTCTCCCTCTCTGTTCCTTCCACAAATTGAACATCTCGATATCTCATGTTCCCATCCTCCACCCCTCCCTTATATGTCCTCTCAGTTCACACATTAGATCTTCACTATTTCCCCTTCCTGGTGTCCTCCACATGTTTCTTTATTGGGGTCCTCCTTTCCACCTTGCTTCCCTGGGCTGAGGAATGTAAACTTTTTATCCTTTTCTTTCTGTCTAATATCCACTTATAAGTGACAACATATCATGTTTGTCTTTCTGGGTCTGGGTTAACTAACCCAGGATGGTTTTGTCTAGTTCATCCATATGTCTGCAAATTTCAAGATGTCGTTGCTTTTTACTGCAGAATAGTTCTTCATTGTGTACATGCACCACATTTTCTTTATCCACTCTTCAGTTGAGGGGCCTCTAGGGTTTTTCCAGGTTCTGGCTATTATAGACAATGCTGCTATGAACACAGTGTAGAGAATGCCCTTGTGGTATTATTGTGCATCCACTGGGTGTATGACCAAGAGTGGTATGGTTTGGTCTTGAAGTAGGTTGTTTCCCAATTTTTTGGAAAAACTGTCATACTGATTTCAAAAGTGGCTTCATGAGTTTGCATACCCAACG
>JAQHUG010000861.1:62352-74079 GCA_028555095.1 Dicrostonyx torquatus | reverse complement strand
CCTAGATCACCCAGCACCCAGATCTCTCAGCCCCAGAATCACCCAGCCCCCGGATAACCCAGCACCCAGCTCTCCAGCATCCGGATCACCCAGCCCCCAGCACCCCTGATCCCGTATCTGACCCCTGATCACTGACTCAGCCGACATCCACATCGCCCCCACCCATGCGCAGTTCCTTCCTTGAAGTCCCTAAAATTCCAGGGTTGGGTGGGGCGACCGAGCTCAGGAAACATGGTGCTCGGTGCTCTGTCTGCTGGGTGCTTGGTGCTCGGTCCCGTTGTGCCCGGTACTCAGTCCCCACTGAGCTAGAGTACTTGGCGCTGAGTACCCACGGTGCTCAGTGCTCGGCTCCTGAGGTGCTCAGTACTTGATTTCGCAGTGCTGGGTGCTGGGTTCCCGCCATGCCCGGCCCCGCCAAGACCATAGCCTTCTTCCTCCTGCTGCAGCTTCGGATCCGGGAGAACATGGATGAATGGGGAGCCCGGTTCCCAAGGGTAGCGGGGTCTCGTGGGACCCTGGCCTGGGTGTCGCGGTGACGTCATGGGGGGACACAGGTTGCAGTGCATTTGGGATTGAAGTCCGCGGGAGCGGTGAGGAGGGAGGTGACGTCACCTGTCAATCAACCAGGCTCTGTTTTCAGTGTGAGGGTGCAGCGTGAAGTCCCGCCTCTAGGGTAGAGTGACAAGGCTTGGGTGATGAAGGAAGTTGTAGACAAGAAGTCCGGCCCCCGGATCTAGAGTGACAGGCGGCTGTGAGGAGAAAGACGTAGATAGGAAGTCCCGCCTCTGGGGCCAGGGGGACAGACACGGATGACAGTGGAAGCCAGAGAGGGAAAGTCCTGCCCATTAGGCCAAAACTGACAGGCACAAATGACAAACAATGCCGTACACGGGAAGTCCCGCCCCTTCGCTCAGACTGACAGGCACAGATAACTGATGGCTATACAGGAGAATTCCCGCCCCTACGCCTAGAGAGACAGGCCCAGATAACAATTGAAGCCGCAGACAGGAAGTCCCACCCCCGGCCCAGACTGACAGGCGGGGATGACTGAGGCGGCCATGGACAGGAAGTCCCACCCACGAAGCCAGACTGACAGAACAGGAGTGCAGCCCTTAGAGACTCCTTGCATAGCTCCGCCCCCAGGTGACGTCACCGTAGTCCGCTGCGCCCTATGTGACATGGATGTCACCTGGAAGCCGGCAGAGAAACAGGGGGCGCACCTGCACCTGACGTGGCAGTTGGTGACATCAGAGGCCCCGCCCCCTTCTCTAGTCCGCCCCTCCCCGGACCCCAGGAGTTGTCCACTCCAGGCTCCGCCCCAATCCTCTGCTCTACCCGCTGCCACAGCCATGACCCCTTTCAGCCCTGCCCCACAGTACTTCCCTTCCGGCTGCGATCTCCATGCCTGCTCTGGGTGCTCCCTGGAGATTGATGTGCGCCTGGGGATGGAGCCTTTGTTCTAATGGAAGGGGCTGGCCTCGGTTTTCTGTGAGTGACAGGCAGGGGGCGGGGCCTGTGTTCAAAGGAAGGGGCTGGGCTTCGCCTTAAGTAAGTGATAGGGTGGGGGCAGAGCCACTGTTCATTGAGTGACAGGCAGGGGCGGGGTCTGTGTTCTTTGAGTGACAGGAAAGCGTGGGGGGGCTGTGTACTCATGGAGATTGACAGATTTCTCTCTGCACAGTGAAGCCCCGCCCCCGGTGAACTGATGAATGGCAGCTCTCTCTCCCCACAGTTAAGCCCCGTCTCCAGGAACTGATTATTGACAGCGCTCCCTCACAGTGAAACCCCGCCCCTGGAAAATGGTGATTGACAGCTCTCTCTCTCTCTCAACATATTGAAACACAGACCCCAGGACCAGATAATTGACAGCTCTTTGTCCCTTCCCACATTAAAGCCACGCCCCCCCCCACGACCTTGTCCTCCATTAGCTGGGAGATGCTCTCTATGTCACGAGTCCCGCCCTCCCCCACGTGGGCCTCAACTACATCATCCAGCAAAGACAGCCCGGGGACACAGACTGGGTGGTGAGCAGTGATGTCATCGTTCTGGCATACACTTGGGTTGGGGTGACGTTGCTGTCTCAGCATGCAACAGAGGTGGGGGTGATGTCATTGGGTTTCAGCATTCAATAGGGGTGTGGTGATATTATCATCTCAGCATGCAGTGGGGCCTGGGAGCTACATCATCAGGTCCCAGCATGCAGTGTGGGTGGAGGTGACATCATCATTGTCCTATGGGCACACTTTCTCTTTCTCTTCATTGCATTGCATTCACCCAGGTCCCATCCACTCACTTCCTGTCTGATAGTTGAGGTTCCTGGATTCTTGCCCATGTATTTCCTGTGTCTGTATGATGTCTCCCACCAAAAAATGTGAGGTACCATATAAAGGCTGACCTATCAGAATTACACCCAACTTCTAAATGGAAACCATGGAAGCTAGAAGGACCTGGACAGATATAATGCATACACTAAGAGACCATGGATTCAAGCCCAGATGACTATACCCAGCAAAGCTTTCAATCAACATCAAGGAAGATAGCAAGTTATTCTATGACTAAGCTAGATTTAAAAAATATTTATCCACAAATCCAGTCTTTAAGAAAGAAGTAGAAAGAAAACACCAATCCAAGGAAGCTTACTGCAGCCTTAAAATCACAGGCAACAGATATCCTCACACCAGCAAACCCCAAAGAATGGAAACTCACAAACACTACCACCGAAAAATAATAAGAATTAGCAATCACTGGTTATTACTATCTCTTAATGCCAATGGACTCAATTCACCTATAAAAAAGACACAGGGTATAAGAATGAATTTGCAATCTTACTAGATATTAATCTTGAAATTGAACAATCATTTTACTTTCACAGGATCCCCCAGAAAGAACATTGCCCCCATGATATCTGGGAGTAATTCTAAAGGACAATGTCCCCTCTCCCAGTAAAGTAAGTCCTTGGGTTTAGGGACATCATTTAAGGGTTGACTATAATTAGTATACACTTGAGGGTTGGGGGAGGAATTTTATCAGCTCAGGGATCTTTTTGAAAACAAAGAGGGAAAATTGGATGATGGGATAATAGACTGGTATTTGTAAGTTATGGTTTTTAAATAATTACATTGGTATAGATTCTTGTATATGGATATAAAGTTAAATTATATTGAATATTGTAAGCATGCAAGCTTCTACTTCTGTTTAAAACATTTTTGATGTATTGACATATATTGATATATATTTACCATATTACAGTGTATATTTCTACCTCTTATTAAGATACTTATGTATTTTTTATGTATTGATACCATATTGCAATGTATACTTGTGCACTGTTTACATTTGCAGGGTCATTGTCCTCATTTATTACACAGTTGTTTATTCTCGTAGTCTTTAAGTTAGATATGTATTAAGAATTGTAGGTCAATAGTCATCTATGTTTGTCATATTTATAGTTAGACTGATCAGGTTCTTAAGATACATAGAGATTATATTTTGTATAAATAACCTTCAACCTCTTCAACGAGCTGTAGAAAATGGCATTTAATCTAAGCTAGAGTTCTGTGATAAGGATACACAAGCGCTCCTGGCTACACCGATCTATTCCCGAGAGACTGTTGAGCACCAAAGACACTCCAATTGGAACTTGTCTTCTTTTTGGCAAAACCGGCCTCTGTGCAAGGAACTGCCCAAACCTCAACTACTGACAAAATACATAAAAGCTGGAAATGGATAAGCAGAACTGTCAAATCCTGCCAAGACAGGGTAAGATGGTTTTGAAAATTTTCTTGCCTTTAAAAATAATCTGTCAGCTATTCTAGGCCTTAGCTAAAGTTGGTTGCTTCAACACTGCAAACGTGACTTTTGGTGATTGCCCAGGTAACCATTTGTCTCTGTGATTTGTTGCATATTTTGGAGGTTGTTTGATTGCCCTTCCTAATTACTCAGGAAAGGTTATGTCCCTGCTCAGATCTTCGATGGGGTTGTAGTTAGTTACTTTCCTCTCATGACTTGGCCAAGTTATTTATTATACAAGACTTAAGCTAGTTAAGAATGGGATATTTGTTTTTACTGCATATAATTTTGTAGTAGGTTTAGAACTCTCTTAATTAAACAAAAAGGGGGGTGCTGTGGGAGTTCTTTCTGCCCCTTTAGCCAATAGCCTTTAAGGTACCAGCCCATGGGGGCATGGTTTCATTTGTTTTTTTAAAAAAAGCCTGGCAACCCTCTGTGCTCTCTCTCTTGCTCCCGGCTCCCATTCCAACTACAAGCCCCTCTGTTTCCTGTTTGTGAGGTAAGGATTGTGGTGTAGGACATTGTTCTGTAAATTCTCTCCCCTCCAATAAATAACCCCTTTTAATCAAACTGCTGTAGGATTGTTTTGCATCTTTAGGGTTCTCTTTCTGTTGTTCTGTTTGTACAAACTCACCCCCACTTCTCAAACTATATACTCAGTCAGAGAAAATTAAAACAACTCTGAAATAATTTTAAATTTTCCAACTGGATATCATTTCCATGAATAATATTGACACAGTGATTTGTTTTGAATGTTTTTACTTCAGACAGAAAAAGTAAAAATGTCATTTTATTGATTTTTTTAAAGAGGGCCTGCTTCCCACCAGGATGGTTCACATTTGCTGTGTTGCTGAAGATGATCTCCTGATCCTTGTATTTCCAGTTCCTGAGTGCTGCTGGCATGACAGACAAGGGCCTGCATACTGGAATTTTTGATGCAGTACTGAGAGCATGGAGCCCATAAGACCAAGATGAAAGCATTAAAGGGGACTGGCTCCATATCTGGCAGACAGAAAGGAATCTCTGGGAGCTTGAGGCCAGCCTAGTCTACAAGAGCTAGTTCCAAGAACAGGCTCCAAAGAAACAGAGAAAACAAAACAAAGCAAAAAACAAAGCAAAAATACATAATTTAAAGAAAAGAGAGAAATGAAGAAATCTAGATTTACAGATAGGAAATACAGGCAGTGTATGTATCAACCATATGTGTACATGCCCTATCATCCTTTATAATAGTGTAATGGCACTATTAAATTGGGGTAGATCTCAAGAGCACACAAACCCAAATCTCTGCTAGGCAGTGAGCACAGGAAAGAAAACTCTAAGCTGTAGCCCTGGACCAGTTCTGACACTCCCAAGTGCTGATATTAAAGGAATGTGTTTCCACTACACCACCCTGCAGGATCTCTCCTCTTCTCTGCTTGGACATCAGCTTGACTGACTGACAGGGCACTATTCAAGACAGGAACAAATTTGCAAATATGAATCTGGGCACTCCTGCTCCTCTGCTTTACAACAAGGGGCTAGGTAGGCCTCCATTGAGAATCTCGAGGAGGTGCCTCATTTCTCCCTCACTGTGACTGATGGCTGCCTGAACATTGTTAAGACCAAAGAAGGTTGCCTGTGAAGCCTGTGAAGTATGAGACTTTCATATTTAATCCCATGAAGCCCCTCCTCTATAAGTCATGTACACCTCCCCCCCAGCAGCCAACACTATCTTTCCATGTTTCTTAGTTTGTTTGTATATTGACGTGGAACATCTCTCTACATAGCCCTGTCTGTAAAACATGACTTTCAGAGTTCACAGAGTTCACTCTGCCTCCTGAGTGATGGATAGTAAAGGTGTTTTGCTTCCTTTTGTTGTATATTTAGTTTAATTTAAAATTTTATTCAAGTGTGTGTGTGTGTGTGTGTGTGTGTGTGTGAGAGAGAGAGAGAGAGAGAGAGAGAGAGAGAGAGAGAGAGAGAGAGAGAAAGGAGAGAGAGAGAGAGACAGGGTGTTGAGTATAAAGTTATGCTCCATGACTTTCTAGGTCACATGTCAAAAGTTTTCATTATGGGGGCTGGAAATGTAGCTGAGAGGTTAAGAGCATTGCCTGCTTTTCCAAAGGTCCTGTGTTCAACTCCCAGCAACCACATGGTGACTGACAAACATCTGTACTGGGGTCTGGTGCCCTCTTCTGGCCTTCAGGCATATGCACAGGCAGATTATTGTATACATAATAAATAAATATTTTTAAAAAGTTTTCATTATGAAATCAAATGTTAATAAACAACTGTGAACTTTTTATTTATTGTTTGTTTGTTTTTTAGTTCAATCATGTGGTCATATATTTGCTTACTTTATTTATTTACAATGGAAGAGTTCAGTTAGGGGTAGGAATCAGTACAGAAGGATCCATCAGAATGGTCGTAGTTATGAAGGTATCATGGTGAAAGAATAGGAAGTCATGACCTTCCCTTTTGGGAAGGAGCATTCTGAAGGGAAGAGGTCCCCATGGTAATAGTAAGACAAGAAACCTTAGTTTCAAGTGCCCACAAGTCCTTTTCCCAAAGTCAGGCATTTAGATAAGCAAGGGTCTCCATTTATTCCCTTTTAAGGAACTTCAGGCCCTGACATTAGCAGGTGACTGGAGCCTATTGGCAAGGTCAATGCTAGCTACACTCTTTCTATGGTGACTTGAAGCTGCACCCCAGTTCACTTCTGCCTGCAGCCATTGGAATTCATTCTCAGATCCTGCAGACTCTTCAGGCCACAGATCATTTCTTTTAGAAATTCCTTCCCCACTACCCACATATGGCAGAAAAATAAATACTCAGCAGCAGAAGCTCAACAGCAGCGACTCAAATAATTTTGTTTTGTTTTTTTTTTTCTTCTCGAGACAGGTTTTCTCTTTGTAGCATTCCTAGCTGTCTGGCCTTGAACACACAGAGACCTGCCTGCCTTCTTTGTGGAGTTTTGGAGTTCGGGCTGCCACCAAAAAGTTCATTTCTTTTTTTTAAATGCCAGGATTTTGAGTTTAATTTTAGTTAATTTTCTGAAATTGTATACTTCCTTTTAAAACCGTACCCA
Source organism: Dicrostonyx torquatus (assembly GCA_028555095.1). Classification (NCBI taxonomy): domain Eukaryota; kingdom Metazoa; phylum Chordata; class Mammalia; order Rodentia; family Cricetidae; genus Dicrostonyx; species Dicrostonyx torquatus. The sequence goes on along the minus strand of JAQHUG010000861.1, from coordinate 67,220 downwards.
TTGGTTTACATTAGCAAGAGGCTTTCCATTGAATTTGGAATAAATCTCCAGCCAATCTGGGACAGGTCTGTCTTTAGATTAGAAGCTAGTGCTAGACCAAGGTGCTGAGTCCCTTCTGCTCAACTCATCCTGTCACTCAGACTTCACCATTCAAGCCTAGCCTCCAGTAGACTCGCCAGTCAGATGGGAGGGTTCTTCCAGGAGCCAGACTTCCTTTCGCTTTCAGCTCTCTTGCACACTGTAGCTCGGGCTCTCTTGTGGGCAGATAGCTTGTCAGCTCGGCAGCTGTATCATGGTGAGTGAGGAGTTGCTCTCCACAGATGGGGGAGAGGCTGGGCTTGGCAAGCAAGGGGCTAACGTTTTAAAATTAGTTGGAGCGGCCCCTAATGCTTGGGGCCGGTGGGTGGGTCCTCCACTGGCTGGTGGGAACATGTGGACAGACACAGAGTTTAGCGTCTTTCTGCCTCAGTAGTCCTAAGCGATCCTTGAAGATCTCTGCTGACAGCCTCTGAATCACTTTACTGCCCTGGCTGTTTCTGCACAGAGTAGAACATCAGGAAACGCAGATGATGGTGTCTGTCATTCTTCTATAGTCGCATGTGGAGAGATATCACCACTTTCGCAAAACGAAGAGCCTCCTGGTCTCTCCTGGGTCTTCAGAAGTTATGCACTTTTGACATTTAGGTTTGGGATCCATCTGTAGTTAATTTTGTGCTGCTTGTAAATGGTTTCTCGTGTGTAGAGTAGCGCTCCACTACTAAACTGATGTAGACGAGTATAGTTGATAATAGAATTAATTGTATAAGGATTTACAGGTTCTTAGGAGACATTAAGTCACATAAAGTAGAATTTAAGCGAGGGAGGGCTGCATCTCAAATACCAATACAGGCACCATGCCTGTTAGAGATTAGTATTGTGAGATGCAAATGTTTGTTCACCAGGATTAATCAGCCATTAAGGTACATTCCTATAACAAAGGAGACAAGCATGATTTACAACCAGAAGACCCACTTCCCCATCAAAGGCCTCTGACCTCCTGCTCATGGGCTATAACAGGGTCACAAGCTTGTGTGCCAGGAGAGTATAATAATTCTAGAAGAGCTGCATTTTTCAGCTCTTAGGAAAGCAGTAGTGACTCAGTGTCCCCTGTGCTGATTGAGGTGGACTTGAATTTTGTCTGCAGTCCCATAGAGCATTACCCTTGTTATCCTCTTGGCTAATCACCATAAATTTTTGGATTACAAGTATCCTGCACCACAGAGCTCTAAAATTACCAGTTTGAGTCATACAGTGGGACTGACCAATGCAATATCAATAAATGGATTTGCATGTGGAGCATGGCTTCTCCCTTCAGACCAGATAAGTAAGAATGGTGTACTGTGTACGCTGGAGAGGGTAAACACACTGGACAATAGCTAGATCTTAGACTGAAGTTTAAGGCTGTGGGCTGCAGGGGTGTCCATTACAAAGAAGGACCTGATGGGGCACAGTGAATGACTTTCTGTGTAATTTCTCATCATGCATTAATTCCTTCCTTGAGAATGAAGACAGACACTGGTGGGTGTGCAGTTTAGGGAGGAGAGTTTGAACTCCTAAGTATTAGTTTCCAGTTTTTGAACTCTCCCATATAGTTATGTTTAATCCTGGTTGACACAGTGAGTTACAGTTCAGATGTTTGAGACAGAGGCCATTGGCTGTAACTCCATGTGTCAGCTTACAGCACTCAGCAGCTAACATTTTCCATTTGACAAAGTCTTCCATTCTCTTTTTAATGGCATTCTCCCTACCAGGGAAGTGCCTACTCTGTTTCAAAGCCAGTATAACTGAGTGTTCAATTATTTTTATCATTTTAAGAAGTCAATTATTGGTTGTCATATTTTAGATTTCATTTTCTCAAATGGCATGACTGCTATAATCTCTTTTTTCTATTTTCCAATGTTTCCCATGTTTTGAATTTCATTCCGTTTTTAAGTGCTGTTTCTTTATTCATCTGTTTATTTATATCAGTTCAGAGCATTGATTCTCAACCTGGTGGGCCATGACCCCTTTTGGGGATCAAATGAACCTATCACAGGACTGGCCTAAGACCATCAGAAAGTACAGATATTTATATTATATTTCATAACAGTAGCAAAGATATAGTTATGAAGTAGCAGTAAAAATAATTTTATAGGTGGGGAGATCACTATGGCATGAGTAACTGTATTAAAGAGTCACAGCACTAGGAAGATTGAGAACATCTGGGGGGCTGGAGAGATGGCTCAGCCGTTAAAGGCTGGGCTCACAACCAAAAATATAAGAACATCTGGTTTAGATTAATGTCTCCTGCAGCTCAGGCTAGCATCATACTATGTAACTGAGAATTGCTGTGAAAACCTAATCCTGGCTCTGCTACCTAGCGCTGGAAAGACAGTCCAGCAAATCCTACCAGGCTGGACCATGACTTGTCTGTGTGAAGGATAAATAGATCAATGTATGCATATCCTCCAGTTTCTATAGATTTTACAGAATTGTGAATTTCCAAGTGAAGTGAGACCCATGTATGAATTGAGTTCACTGACCAACTGTAAAGGCATTGTGGTCATAACAGACAAAGCATGGGCAAGAAGGAGGGTAAAAGATTTCCTGCTGTGACAGTAGTTGACATTAGCTGTAAGTAGTGAGGTGATCAATTTTAGATCTTCCATACATGTCCTGTTGGTCCATTTCATGTGTGCACAGATCACACCCAGGACCCTGTGCCTTGGAGGAGGAACAGGAAGTGCTCTGGGAGAATGGAAGATTTTATTAAACTACAGATTTCCCAGATTAGGGTCTTGTCTGACTACAGCGTGGAAGGACAAACCTGGAGGATGTTTGCTTTCTGAGACATTTGATCTCTGCTCACCCAGTAGGGTAACTGCTAATGTCTTGAAGCCCAGCTGGGTGGTCCTAGAGGGACTCTGGGTGGCAATTTAGAGCACCAGACGTAGTGTACAGGTTCTTGCCAGGATTCACTTGTTCTGCTCTAGGGCGCTGTAAGGAGGACTATAAGCCATGCCATGGTGAATGTACGAGTGACTGTCCCCAGACCACGAAGAGCAGGTTGCCTGACCTGTCACAGCTGCTTGGCCAGGGATAAACCATGAGCCAGACAGGTTTTATTATTCTTCATGGTGACCTGGGTAGTTACTCTTGGCCGCTGAGATTTGTTGGGAGTAGGGGAGGCTCTGCCATCCTGGCATGGGAGACTATGGGTTTGTATGAGTTTTTCCTCACAATATGTACCTGAGAATTGCTTTGAAAACCTAACACTGCCTCTGCTGAACAGTGCTGGGTGGATAGTCCTTCAACTTTTTCAGGACTGGGCCTTGACTGCTCAGTGGGATGGAAAAATAAACCAGCTAATGAGTGACCTCCACTCTCTCTTACTTTCAGTGTATTATTATAGATGAAGAGCGTGAGTCCATAGGTCAATCTTGAAGCTGGTAGATTCACAGTGAAGAAAAGGAGAGACAGGACAGTGGTTGAGAACTTTCCTACTTCAACAGTAGTTGAGATTAGCAATGCAGAACTAGGTAATCAAGTTTAGTTGCTCCATAAATGTTCTGATGGTCATTTCTTGCTGTCCACAGACCAGACAATCAAGATAAAGAACTGAACTGATCATGAAACCAAATTGCTATAGATACAGAAGTTCAACCAAAATAGATCTGAATAAAATATGGCCCTGCCTAACAGGACTGATCTTTTATTGGCTTTAAATGTACACCCTGAGATAAAAGGTTTGAGAAATCTTTGATGTACTCTAATATAAATCCCTTGTTTCTGAATCACATGGCCATAAATCCTGTCTCAATTTTTCAAAATTATTTCTTGAGATTTTAAGTATATCACATCCACATGCTCTTTCCTGTCCCCAAGCCTTACCATGATACCTTATTATCTTCTAACTCATTACCCATTTTTCTTTAACAACAGTTGTGAATTTGACCTGTGTGGCTGCATGATTTCCCAGGTGTGAGGTGATGGTTTGGCTGCACTGCACATTGAGTGTGTAATGGAAGGTGCATAAAAGGACCATGTGCTTTGGATGAGGATCAGGGTATGCTCTACGAAACTGGATGAATGACTATGAGAATACAAACTTTCTGGACTAGGGCCCTGTTTATTAGGCTGGAAGGGCAGAATAGGTAGTTCTGTACTGTCTGAGTCATTTTATCTCTGATCACTCATTAGGGGAGCTGATAATATTCTGAGGCCCAGCAGGGTGGTCTTAGCCAATGAGGACCTCTGGAAAGTCTTAGCAATCAGGAATAATCGTAGCAGGTAGCTTGCAGGTTCTTTCCAGGTTTTTTTCTCTAATTTTGTAGAAATAAGTTGTGAGGAAGACCACAAGCTGTGCCAGAGTGATTGTTGGATGTCCAGAGAAGGTCGGTTGAGCTGTCATTTCTGCTGGGATTTGGATGGACCCTGTACCACATGGTTCTGTTGCTCTCTGTAATGACATGGACAGTGCTTCTTGTCCTCTGAGCCTCCCTATATATGGATTTCCATGGGAGAAGGAGAATATGCAGCCCTGACATGGTACGATATTATGCTTGTAATATCACTGTCCATTTTACTTTTGGTGTGCAGTGGGAAGACAGATTTGAAAACTGATAATCTGGTTTCTAGAAGTTCTGAATATTGCAATCTACTTACAAGTTTGTCTTATAAATGTTTCAAATAGTTTAAAAGCTGGTAGAACTATGGTGATGTTGGTTGTCTTTTAGCAATGCAGGTTAAAATGTTTTTAACTTTTTGCTACCACTAGCTACAATGGTGTGATTTAGTGATGTTTAGTTCCAGGGGGCAAAGGGAGTTTGTGAGCTGCAGAGTTTTCTTAT